>NBZA01002943.1:15056-36767 GCA_003054995.1 Aleochara bilineata
GGGTTAGGTTGAGTGTAACACGTATGTACCTCGAGCTTGTTCCAAATGTAGGTAGAGTACACCCTTGCTTAATGCATAAAGTCGACATGTTATTACGTACATATGTAGGTACATGTTTGTGTTTTGGTATTGAATAACTTCACCACGTTCAATTTCATTTTGAGCGCTGGCGCTGCTCAGACTAGGCGCTTTCATTTCCACGTTTTCTCATGTGCCTTAATCTTTTGCTGAAATAGCGCCCGCCAGATACGATATGTGCTCGCTCGTACAATGATTTTCATGACGTTATCTCAAACCACAGCGAGCTTCACAAGAAACCCAAAGTAAAAGCAAGCGCAAGAAGAAGCCAAAAGGACGAGTTAATTAAATTTTCAACATAGTTTCTTCGTGTCTGGTGCTTAAATTTACGCCGCAAATGAAAAATACTCTGAAAATTTCATTTTGCTCATAGGGAAGAATGCTTTTTGTTAATTAATCTTTGAAGTTTTTAAACAAAATCAAAATTCAACTTTGCAAATATTTAACACCACGAAGCATATAGGAAATGGTGTGTTGTAGGTATAATAATAAACGGCGTGGCGCAGTGCATGGGAATAAAAGTGAGACATTAAATTGATATATCGCGCTAATTCACATCGATTACTGCACCTTTTTCAGTAATCGCTCGCCGAATATAATAATAACGCCGGGGGCGGCGAGCACCGCGTGCCGCCGCGAATGCACCGTATCAGCATTCCGATCGAAATCAAAAAGCCGCATTGCTCGCTGGCGCAGTCACGAAAGCCGTGCATTTTCACAAGAAAACATTGTTTTTTGCCTTCATGCCTCGATTTATGAATGTTTCAATTTTTTTGCTTGTCGCGCCATCGTTTACCTGTCTTCGTCAGACTTTTATTTATTAATTAATCAAAAAATCACTTTACAGCGATTTTTGAAAGTTGACAAATTACAAACGAAAGGCTTGTAATGTAATTTACCAGCCTTTTTGGTTTTGGGCTTGTTTGAGTTTGATGTACCTACGCTTCGTTGACATAAGATCAAGCGAATGAATGATGGAAACGGGCACGTATCGTTGAGGTAGTCCCAGGATATTCGTCCATTATTTACATTACCTACATACATGGCAGTGCTGTACCGACAGGAAGAAGTATAATACGGTGGCTAAGTGTAGACGGTTCAGGAATAAGGAATATTGAAGAGCATTAAAATTTTACACGCGCCCAAGCTCCCAATATATGTTACATATAAATCACATTAGTGCCAAGGTATTGTGGCTGTAATGGAAAAGCTAGCTCGAGCTCATTGCGTTGACATGCTGCGGATTAACTGCGACTATTTTAAAATATAGGTATGTTTAACCTTAAAATATTGCAGAAATTCTAGAGAAATCTATAGATTTTATGCTGGAACCGATTATTTCTTCATTCAATCGGGAAATACGCAGTTCGCTACAGTTGTTTACTGTGAGAATAATAACAACGTCCCATGCCGGTCAATTAATGACGTCTGTTAATAGACGATGCAAATGCAAATATCGTCACTCGGACGTACATAAATAGTAGCAAGCAGTCGGTAATACAACGGCGATACGGTGGAAATAAAAGCTGCAGGAACAACAGCAGCCGGCACCAAGCAAATCGAATTGCGAATGTATATTTAGATTTCAATTCAAAGTCGTCGATAAAGGTGCACACGTGGGTGGACGCATTACTTATCAATCATTCACACATCTCAGCAATCGATGCTGTTCCATTTCGAATCGATACCTCGCTGACGTGACGTGTCATAATATGTACTCATGCTTTGTCAGTTTTCTGCACTATCTTAATTATTCATGCCCGTCTACGTCATTTCTTATAGGGTACTCAAATGAAGTGAACCGTCGCCGTCGGTAAATCAGTTCAGAAATCAGAAATAAGTGATAAATGTTGCCAAAATAAATTTATGAACTAGTTTAAAGCCGGCAGCTGACTGTCAATTATGAAAAATTGTTTATTATTGAGTAGAATTGTTTGTCCTTGTGGCAGTGGCATAAGGACAACACATAAAATACGCTACTCGTTTGCTGACGTCGCGCGTCGCTCTAAAATCCAAACGAATGCAAGTAAATAATTAATAAACTGTGCTTGCCCCCTGCGAGACACTTGTATTCTCTCTGACTCTATGACGTCTAGAGTTTATGTTTTATTAAAGCCGACATGGCATTAATTTAAATTATATTAAAATAAATTGCTCAAAAGTTCAAGAAGACTTGAAAGACTTAACGCCTTGCGCCTTGCAATTTCTTTATTAATAAATGAATAATTCCAGTGCAATCAACAATGTCAAATCAGCTAAATTGCGGCAATGAATTCGACTTCCAATTCGCACTTGCAGCGCATTGTTGTGGTGTGATCTTTAACTTGGCGAGACTGACACTGAAACCAAGACGCCAAGTGCTTGCCTGCGATGCTGCTTTTTTAATAAAGCTATAAAATGTAATTGATGCGCCTGCGGCGGCAGGCATTCAAGTCGTAATTAAATTATATTGCCGCAAACGTCCAGTGGCTTTGTACTGATGTCTGATGATAATAAAACGCTTTAAGTGTTCCACAAATACAATAAATAATACGAATAATAAAACAATTTTCTAGCTAAAATGATCATCAAATCTATTAAAAAATCAACATTGAAATATTATTATTCAATTCAAAAACGCAAAAAGTTTTCTGAGTCAAACAGTTTGGAGGATTCAGTAATAAATCTTCGTCGGGGATACCTATACTTGTCTTTTGACTATGATACTATCGGACTCGGGTTGACTGCAGGACCGACAGTTGCGTAGATGGCAAGGACAAAGAACGACAGCTTAGAGACTTGAGCTAGGAGACTCGATAAGTTCGAATATCTCTCTTGAAGATGTTTTGATTTTCGGACTGTTTATCTATTTTTGTATCGCACCACACGATACTTACGGGATTTTACGGGGAGATATCTATAAAGGATGTGACATTTTCGGTGCGGTTGCATGACCCAATAACCCAGAAGCTTGCTCGGTTACTTGCTTGCTTGCTGGGCTGTTTGGCTCGCATCATTCATTTTAATGGCTCCAAGTTAGTCAGGGACAAGAGATGTGAACTTGGACTTACTTTTTTCTAAATTCTATCGTCGTTGTGTATATTTTTAAATAATTAACTTAATAACTAAGTATATTCATTTTCAATTTAATATAGGCACATACTATGAATATGAAAAGCGAGTAAAACAAATATTAACCTTATTTTATTTTTCAGTACTTACATAGGTATATGAAATATTAATGTTTATAAACGAACAGAGAGGATATACGCTAATACAAAACCGGAGGAAGCGCGAGTCAAAGACAAAAGCCTTTTCAAAGAGAATTTGCTTACTTCTTTACATCCTTCCAGCGAATTTGTATTCATGTAATTCGATGACTAATTCATTGGGAATACAGTTGCTGCGGTGCGTGTTGTGGGTGCACAAGAAGTAGCTTTCCGCGAATTTGAGTACACATTCAGCCCCCAGCCGCACACACATATGTGCAAGTGCTCGAGTGTTTTTGTTGCGCCTAGCGTTTTATATTTCAGTACGAGTACATACATTTGCATTGCACTCCTTTCGCTACTTTCCATCTATGTTTTATGATGTGTTACCGTTACTGTTCACGGTGTGTGTACCTTTCATAACAAACAAGCGTGTACAGTTGGAATTTACATTTCGCATAAATCCGCTATTTCCCAACAGCGAGTGCTATCGCCACAGAGCCGCCTCACGGTGTAGGCTTATCCTGGCTGTTCTGTTGTGAGTGCGTCAGTTTATATGCGAATTCGTGCAAATGTTTGATCTCGCAAAGCCGCTCGCCACGCATTGCGTTCGCTGTTTCTATTGTATTTACTCTTTCGGTTCTTTGTTTCGGATGAAAATTTTAGTGCTTTTATGGCTTTTTGCTGTTATTGATTGATTTACACTTATATACTCAGCGACGGGGTAGGTGGTTGTTGTATTTGAAATGAATGATTGAAAATGGATTTGTCGAAATGATCATCTAAAAATGGATTTAAAATCCATTATCGCGGAATATCAAGTGGCCTATAATCTCCTTGACCGGCTTTGGCGCTTCTCGGTCAGTGTTATAGAGCGCTTAAAAAGTACATACAACCACTTTGAGATTGATGCTATTATATGATGGTGTAGTTGGATGTAAACCGTCGGCTCTGGTCTTGAATTTTTCACAAGACATAAGAGCGATAGTGCGCAAGCAGGAAAAACGAAGACAAGAAACGCAAAAGGGCGTAAAAGTCCGCAAAAAGTTAAGCGCCAGATCCACGTACATAGTTGAAACCAGAAAATGCTCTTAGAATCAATACAGACTTGCTATCCGCCTCGGGGATGGCTCACTTTTTCGTCATGCACTACGCCTCTCCATCTATAAAAAGATTTGTATCTGGAATTCACTCACTGAAGGTGATACACTTGCTTTTCCCGACACGGAGATGGCTTGATGAACGAACGTCTTCTTCCAGAGAAATAGATCACTTATTTAATACCTAATTGATTTTCCTCGCGAAGACAGCTCTAGGAAACCTACGAGTTGCGAAAGGGTAAACAAACAAAACTCTTCAATATCCGCCCGGTAAACAGAGCAGTTCTTCTGTCCGCCCAGACAAAGAAAACTTGGCACACGTGGTTAATTCACTAAATAGAAAAATCGCATTGCATCGGTAAAAACAAAAGGATGCGAGATGGTACGAGGTACTTATTACATCTACGTAGTGGATCCGCACGTTGCATTGCATTGTGCCGATAAAAAACGTCAAATCTCGGCATTCTGTTGTGTGTAGTTTCATACGTAAACAATAATCCCTGAAGCGATCCGATGCGATGCGGCGCCCACGGTGGAAATATCGACAAAGCTCTTTTAGTCAGTGCGAGTTATTCAACTAAGCCCGGCTGCCTGCAGTCGCTGGATAGTGATTGCAAACGCTCATCGATCCCAACACATTGTATCTGCGCCAAATGGCAATGGAATGGCGCGCTGCGCGCGATGGAAAATTGTGTATTTCGAAAATAGATGGGTGCCAGCATCGCTGGGGCTGTTATACACGTTTATTCATTATTCCGTTCGTTCAGCTGCGTGACAGCTTGAAACAATGCCGCTGATACAACCAAACCACCCCAACATCCAACTGGATATTACTAACTCAACTTAAATGTAGTAAGAAACACGCGTTAGAATAGATTAGCAGACAGCATACGCAATGACAAAAATCGCTGAAACTGCAGTAACAGCATCCTACACGCGGGATAACGACAATAATCGCAGAAACGGTAGAAACAGCGGCAAAAGTCGGGACGTTGAGAGCGACAGTAGAAAAAATCGCAGCAATAACAACAACAGCGGCAGAAAGCCGCCGAACTGTTAAATTTCTGTTATGCCTTTCATTATTTTCGAATGAAAATTATATTATGGGGCATTTGATATCCAATTAAAAAAACAACAAGCATTATATGACGACAATTAATTTAAATTTTGTTTGTTGCAGGACATCCAAGACCTCAATACAATGGTAAGATATTTATATACATGTAGGTATTATCCTGAATAAATAAGGACGTAAGCTTCTTTCTGACCGCAAGAGAAAATCAATTGTGCAATTGCTTTCAAGGAAGAATCGCATGAGAGTGGCCTTGGTACGTGCGAACGCAAGTCGCGGAGGCGGCATTTTCGAGTGGTTTTCTGATGTAAATGAAGTGGTTGTTTGCAATTAGCGCATGCAGCACCCGCCACCCTTGATTGGAAAGTACGTACAGAACATGCACAGTTCTCAAGGCGACGCGACGCAGCAGGCAAGCAAGCGAATATGTACCTCACATCAGTGGCAATGAGCCATACGCGCCGCGCTGGCTTTAAAACCATCAAGTCATGTTGAATTGAAGTGCGCTGAACTGAACCGAAGTCAACTGAACTGCGACGTCTTCCTTCCAGACGCTTAGGCACTTACAGCTTTACGTGCCAAAGTAAATGTTGTTCCGATGACAGCGTATTCCACAGCCGCGACACTGCATCCGCAGTGTAACATAAATTCATTACGAAACGCATTAATATTTACGTGCTGCAGCCACCAGTTGGCCGCAGATGCTTCGGCGTCGCGCGTCGTGTCGACAACATCCCAGGTTTTTTATTTTTTGCCAAATTACCACCGCCACCACCCCTGCAGTATTACTTTTACTATTGTGGACGTCTTAAGAGAACACATGTTCGCCATCAACAATAAATGAGTTCAACTTTTATAGCCTGCTAGCCTGGTCTGCCTTCTTATAAAATAAAAGAACCGTAAGAACAAGCTGGAGGGCAAACACTGGGGCAAATGTGCTGTTGACTCCTTGGGAGATTACAAGATTTGCGAAATGATTTACGATGGATTTGCAAATTGAAATTACGTAGGTTTTTATTAAATTTTTTCGGCAACGGCCAGGAAATTAAAAAGCAAGTCAGAGTCAGTCAGAGCAGAGTAGACAGTAACAAAATGAGGTTCTGATAATGTTCAGACAAAAATCAATACGTGACATCTATGTATATTTGCGCTGATGAATTGCTTCGCCTATCGGCGTATAGTGCAGAGAGACAGAAGCAGCAAGGATAACGCAGCATCGAATAAATCCCGCGCATATCGCGATGGATGAAAAGATATTGTATTTGCAACAGGCAAGGATTCATACATACGACGCGCTAGATTACATTCATTCTAAGATCAAAGCCATTCTTAATGAAGTTTTTCCGAGGGATTGTTCGCGCTATTATGTGTGAGTGTTACACACAGATTCCAGAAATTCATTAATAAGTGAGGCAAAAATGTTTTCCTTCTTCCAAAATTAAGAAGTCGAATCATATATTGTCCTGCTGACAGAAGTGGCTTAGTCCTGGCGACCAAAGTCTCGTTATCTTAATTAAAACTTTGAATTTTTGCCAATTTTCAACTTAAATTTGCACAGGAAGTTTAATTAAAAAGTTGTACGCCATGGCCGGTGTGATTACCTTTATGTACTCCTTAGCGATTAGATTTTTTTGTGTTTGTTTGATTCAGTTTACAATTAGCTTAATTGGAAAGCAAACCTAACAAGCAAAGCACAATTATTTATATTTGTGTGCTTTGTGTGCTATGCCATAAGTAAAATATTGCAGTGTATATCAACTGGTCAGTTAGGTTAGGTAATCCATGAATTATTTAGATGACATTATGATTTAGAACAAGGCTAGGCAACAGCCAACAAGCAGCGCTACCGCTGGATTACTTGCTAGCTTGCTTGTGTTCGGGAATATTATGATGAATCAAGATGCAAGCGCACGTTTAACATACACCGTAAAGTGATCGTTTGAAATGCAAATGTGCAATGCTTGAAGCCGGGCCGGCATGGCCCAAGCGTCAACTGTCAGCGTCTGTTTGTTTATTTATTTATTATACAAGCGTATAACAAAACATACTCGAGTTGGCGTGTTGGCCCATGTTGTATTGTGTTCTGTTGTGTTGTAGCACTGCTCAGGCCCGCAGGCAGCCGGAAAATGTTGAACCGCGGAAACAGTTCGCAATTGAATTATGATCTGACTTGCTCAAGCTTCAACCTTTACTTCTGTTCCACATGCAATTATTTCACATGGTGAAAGATCTCTCCAACTTGCGTTGCATTTAGCGAATTCCATTATTCCTGCCTAATTAAAAAAGCCGCAGAGTATAGCGTGATAACTTAATAATTAATTAATTAATTAAATTTGAAATTAATTTCACGCGATTCTGAAAGTCTAAACTTAAGGATCTACATCCCTGTGGCGTTTCCTATCAGAAACTGTACGTGCTGTATGTGATATATCCTGGAAATTGGGTGGTAATATCACTTGAAATTGGGTATCGGGTCTCTATAGCTAGTGCTAGTCGATAAATAGCGGCGTCGGAAGTCATCTGAGTTCGAAGCTCCTTGCAGTTGCTTACTTTACCGAATGAAACAGGCAGGTATGCACCCAGGCACTCAGTCGATTAATTGGAATATCTGTGCAAATTTGTTTGAATTTTAATTGCTCTAGCACGACGAGCCAATATTTGCGCAAATATGATACAGTTTGATGAAATATGCGCTTAAATTTCCTGTCGGCCGCTTACAACCTTAGGGCGAGAGTGCGTTATGGATGACTTAAAAGTTCAAATTTTCTACGAGTTAACCAATTTCACAATTATCCAAATGTCTCTTGCCCTATGCAAGATAACAAATCATTTTTACACAAAATAAGTGGTTAAACCATATACTTTATGCGAAGTTGACAATTTCCTATTTTTTGTAGAAAAAATATGCGTTTGTTTAATGTCAAATATCTCTTGAACCGTAAAAGATAGATCTTTTACTTAAGCTGGATTCCAAATTAAATTTTACACAAAATAAGTGGTTAAACTAATAACTTACTTCTAAGCAAAATAATGGGATAAGAAATTGCCCTGATTCATAGAGAGCTTTTTTTTATTACAGTGCGCACTTGACATTTTTCCTTACTTCTGCCGCTTTGACAAAGTAAGCAAGCAATCCGGGCATTGTGCATAAAGTACGTGAATGCACTACACTGGCTCAATAAAGCACAGGCGTCGTATATCGAATAAGAACCGAGAAAAGTTTAGACGCGAGTGAAAACAAGAAGTTACTTGGTCGGAGGGAATACTAGTTCTGCTTTTCCCTGGCCAACGCTTTTAAGAAATTTACTTTTATGCGTTTCTATTTACAGTCCTCTGCTACATTTATATATAAATTAATTAGCTTAAAACCCCCTTAAAAGTAAAACGTCTTAAGAAAGTATTAGAATCTTTTTCCTGGTATAAATCTCACATTTCTTTCTTTCGAGGAATGAAACACTCAGCGGCAGATAATTAAAAATGCAATGGCATATTGCACAACAAATGATGACCCAGTTTACGTGCATTTGTCGGAGGACGCCAAGGCGACGCGCATCTTCACGTCGCCTGTATACAGCGTGTATGATGATGCGAGGCGTCGCGACGCATTCAAACCGCCCCGCAACTCGTTTCTATTTCACATTTCATGCGGCAGCATTCTGCTGTAATAATTTCCGGTCTATTGAGATCTTATTTGGATGCCTTGTGCAGGCGGCAAGGGCATCGCGTCATATTTTTGAATGAAGTGAGCTTCTGCTTCTATTTATGGCATGCTGTGCAGTTACATTTATCCTTCGAGCGCGCGTCTTACAGACGCGGGCCGATAGAAGGGAAGAAATTTACGAGCAGCCGTCTCCTTGCAGCGCCAGCTTTAATTAAAGCAAAACTAATTACGCATACTTAATTGGCGCAATTTCGACTTCGCATAAGCCGCTGATTTTTTACTGCGTTGAGCTGTCCTCCGCGTCCGCTTTTTCCATCGCTCAAAGACACGAAGGCAGCAAGGGAAGCTGAAATTGTTTACTACTTTGAAGCATAATTTTTAGTTTAATTTTTCCTGCTAGTTAATATAATATGCACCATCACTGGAGTTTTTGCACTGGTTGCTTTTAATGTTGCATTCATCTAGACTAGTTTTAGTTAGTTTTCCAAGTCGTAACTTATATTAATTAGCTTCTGAGAAGAAAATCGGAGAAGAGTGTTGATTATGTTGAAAATCCATGTAGCAAATTGCTAATTTTCCAGCTTGATTTCGTCCTAATTGGAAAGTTGTGAGGCCGTGGTGTTTGCGCGCGCGGTTCCGCTCTCGAACCAAACCAAGATTTATATCGACGTGAAGCGTCGATGGAAGAAAGACGAGAGGCTGGAGAAGAGTTATAATCCAGCGGGATTATGTTGACATAAACAACTGGAGCCTCAGTACTTGAATTCATGTTCCTACTGCTTTGCTTTGACTTGCCTTGCCTTGCCTTGCCTTCTCTTCAAACCAATGAATGAATGAATGAATCCGTACGCAGAAAACCACGTTTGTTCGACTATCCAACGCAGAGATTCAGAGATGACATTCTCATCACTATCGACTGTAATCCCACAAAAGGAAAGTTTGCTATTCGGATGACTGCTGAATAGTTACCGTAATTCTAGACTATGCGTGGGAGTTTAACAAGAATGTGTACAATTTGGTATAAAACCATGTGTCATCTGCCAGGATAATATCCTATCCTAGTTCAAGTTCTAATCCTAGTTCCAAATCTCAATTTTAAATAAATTAATTTGGACCTGGAAGTCGTCTGCAAGAGAACTGACTGAAGCTTTCATTAGATTGAAAGGTAATTCGTGTTACACTGAATAAACGCTAGTTGAAGGAGCTCACGATAGTGTCTTCTTGAAACCGGCAAAGTAAAACCTAATAAATTCGCTTCGAGCCAAATGAGACTCTTTTTCTTCCAAAAAGTGCTCAAAAAAGCACTTTCCGTCTCTCTATACAGTAGGCGAAAATTGAGGAAAGAATATAGGAGTGACACTTAAACGGATGGGTTTTTCTTTTTTCTTATAAACTGTCACATTTTTCGCGGCTGAATGTTCGCAAGTCGTAGACGAGGCACAGACTTAGAGACTTATACGCGTAGTGCGTGAAGAAGTGTCGACGAAAGTTGGGGAAACGTGTATTCGAGAGAGTTATGCTATCACTCATTTCGAGATGGTTTTATATTGCAAATTCTTTTTTCGTCACTTGCAAGCCTCACCGAGTGGATCACGTTCATCTTCACTTTTTCGTTACCCATTCTCCGCGCAACTTGCACATTTCCGGTTAGCGCCGTGTCTATCTGGCACGTTCGTTCGTCCTTCCTGCTTAGAGATTTAACCGGTATTAGATTTGCCAACGATATAAGTGAGCGTAGAAGGCGCTCAAAATGAAATTTAATATAGGTATATATGCGTACTTCCAGGGTATGCGCTGCGCAAAAATCTGCATATAAATTCACCTAGATGTCGAGCATATCTACGAATCCTTCCAGTTCATGATGTAATTATTAAATGCACCTCGTTTATTCGAATACATTCTTTTCATTTATAAAACAAGCTAAAATTCGTTTTAAATCAAATAACAAATAGTTAAAAAATTCATGAATTTAAATTGACTTGATCTCATCAAAAATAATTGGAATAAAAACAAATTCTATTTGTGCAATGTAGGTAATACCTATTGAAATTCCTGGCACCAAGCTGTCAATAAATTAAAACGTGACAGTGAAAGACCGACATAACAATCCACCACAAATTTACAATTTAAACTCGAATATCTACGTTAATAAAGTTGTTAATTGAATAGATTTGATAAATTTAATTGGACGTATAATTGAAGTACGCAGGAGACACCTTTACATCTTAATTTGCTTTTGTTCTTCGGATTCAACAGCGCATTCTGCGAACGTCAATGTATGCGCATGCAAATATAATTCAAACATTTATGCGAGTTGAGTTCTTCGGGTGGAAATGCATAATTCAACAGTTTTGTAAATGAATGTCGAAACTGCTTGCTGGCTTGCCTGATACTTTCGTCTTGCCGCCACTCATATGCATCGACATGTCGCACGCCACGTGCATACCAAACACTGAAAGGATTCCGCCGCACAGAAGGCACGAATCGTGCGATTATTCGCGCAATAGGCGCAAACTCGATGAATAATTTACTCGCAACTGAAGCACAAATCCACATATCTGCATGCAATCGCTCAAAGGGCATTTATATCGTTATGCTCGTATTAAATGTTTCATACCATGTGGTGTTTATGTCTCTTCGTAATGAATTTGCCACATGAATTCAAATCAAATCAATGGAATTAATTACAATTCAAATTTCACGCTGATTTTAACGTTTAACGCCTATAATTTCTTCAATTTTACCAGAGCCTACGTTTTTTATTTATTGTCAAAACAACTACTTAACAATATGTAGACAAGAGTTATTGTTATTTTATTCTGTTTTTTTATCCAATCAATGGCATAGTAAACGAATATTTACGAAATAAAATCTGACAAAAGCAAAAATTCATCGATTATAAAAATATTGGCATTGAAACGCGTTCAGAATGGCATGCTATGTAATACGAAATCCACATTCCGATGAGAGAGAATCCCGAATCAATCAATATAATGATAGCCGACTGGTCAATTGTTATACGCATCGCATCGAATCCTAGGAATGCATGCAATCTATGCGCGCGATACGAATGCAGCTCGTAAATGTCACACAGCCGTAACAAAGTGAGCTCCATTTCCCATATTTGCCAAACAGAAACTCTGCATTGCGATGAATTGAACGATCCGCGAATGCAAATTCTAATACGTACGAGAACCTAAATGTATGTGCACGATGCCACTTTGTATTACCATACCATTTATCTCCGTTCTTGTGCATATGGTAGTTGAATGCAGCATCGCGCGGTACAATACACCCGCGGAATAAAAACTTGTGTGCGCACTCTTCCGTCGTTCCATGGAAATGCGTCTCGCATTGAGCATTATCAGTGGTGTGCGCAAAAACGGAAACTCTCGCAATGATATCGAACTGCAGCAGCAGTTGCAGCAGGCGTTGTCGATGAACAGGACTTATGCAGAGTAAAAAATCACTGTGAATGGATGAACGATGCGTCAAATTTGAATTGTTTTTTAGAAAACACTTTTTAAAATTTGCACATATTATATGAAAATAAATTTAAAAGTATTGGCCAGAAGTTGATGACAGACAAGATAAATATCGTAATTAAAATTCGTAGGTGGCTGGATGAAGTCCGTAATTAAAGCGCACCTAGGGATACTAATGGCGTGGATAAAAACGTGTAATCCAGATAAGAAACTAGGAAGCGTCGGCGTCGGGTGGAAAGAATCCCGAGGAAAGGATTAGACCCAAGGCACGGGTCATATTCTCTCTGGGATGATGAAAGCTGCTTTAAAATATGAAATAATACCAAATGCTCTCGTAAACCTGGATTGATTAAAATCAAAGTTAAAACCCTAAAAAAATCCAACCCGGAAGCAGCTGCTTGCGTCTGAAGAATTATATGCCACCTTTTTATGAATGACACTAGGAAAGATGTAATATTTTCATATAAAACTCCATAAAAAGATAAAAAATACGGAGGAGTAAAACTTAAGAATTTAAATCATAAAAGGTCCTTCCGCTGTGTCCCTCGTATTATAATTCTCATTCCGTGAATAGTTTTAAGACAAATGTATACTTATAGTAAAACTATACGAGAGTGACCCAAAGATATAAAACTTTTCGAAATATATTGTCTGGAAATGTAGCTTTTGACTAATATATGAGACGGCACAAACAAAAGGTGCCATGAATCATGCAGAGAATAGGAGGAGGCAATCGAAAAAATGCTGAATGATTTATGCACAATTAATTCCTTCCTCCAGTGGAGTCCCTTCGGGAGCATAAAATATTATTCATTCGGCGTGTTTAGAAAACAATAACAGAGTGGAGAGATGCAAATATGACCCTTTTATATTTAGCACGCGGATGTAAATCATCTTTAATCCGCTTTTATGGGCACATGTTATCCATCTGCGGTTCTTCTCTAATCCTTTTCGTAGAGCTGCCATAGTTTGAACTTGCGAACTATACTTACACGCATTTGTCTCGGGCATTATGTTTCCTATCGTTCTCAAAGGCGCAGGATAATGGCTAGTTTGTACGTATTGTAATGCGATGGCATCCTTTTATCCTAAATGATATTATTTTTCCTCTTTTAGTTATTTTTTTATATCGCAGCACAGCTGCAGAAGATGTTGTTCTTTCTTGTGGCTGACCATATAACGCAGTTTTGTATGGAATTTCATAATTTCCTTTTCACTTCTCCTTTGATCATTGCTTTGCCTTTATAGAGTAAATTATCCTAGAAGCCGAGTCAGCTCATAAGATGAGTAGACAAGACACAAAGCGCTCCAAAGGAGACGAAATGCGAAATGATGAAATGTCTTTATACCATCGGGTAAACAACAAATGTAGTAGCAGAATTTCGAAATGATATTGAGACGTAGGTACATAGATTTTTTTCACGTTTCGTGCATGTAGTTTCATATAAAAATTTACCGCCAGGCACACCCATTACTTTTATGTAACAAAATAATATCGTATATAACTTTTAGAGCACTAGGCAGCAACTGCAAGTGCACTAAATATGCCCCAACTCCACGCTATGATAAATTATAGCATACTGATGCCAAGAAAATCTGTTGCTTAATGATAAATCCACTTGCGCTTGCGCTTCATCTAAATATAACCAAAACAGTGAAATGAAAATGCGAACAAAACTGGCTCTTGCGCTGGCGGGCTGGCGGGTTTTAAGTTTTGTTTCCGTGCTCGAAGCTCATTTGATGAATTGTTCCCGTATTAAACCGATGATTTTATCGAATTGCTTTCAATATCCTACTGTTTTCCAAGCGCTTCGTCTTTTCGACAATGCCAGGCGAAACTACCCTTGTGTGGCCGGTAATGTATCAGAATCTGGCAGGTTAACTCGAGCGTGCCGCTGAAATTACCACGCTTCGGTCCGGTGCTTCGCTCCGCATCATTGTTCACAATGCTATCGGACGGCAGCGTTTGCAGCCTCAAACTCAACTTGAATTGCTGGTTACACTTAGACGCTACTACCGCCAACTACACTAGACGAAAGCTAGCAAGACTGGATTCGATCCGATGTGTATTTCGATTTTATAGCCCCGATTGCTTTCCAACCGAACGAACTCGTTTTCTTTTATTGCGAGAGGTATAATAACGCAAAGCGATTTGGGGAATTATCAATGTATCCTCGATCCGTCCCGTTGAGAGTTGTTATCTCTATGTTGTTCGGCTGCCAACAAGCTTTTTCCTTTTTTCCGGCTGTTCGACGATCTCATTCATAGGCCAAGTCAATACGATTTTTTATGTTGTCAGCAAGTTATAAAAATTTAAATGAAAATTTATAGGTTATCCCTGTTTTTCCAACTGATCTCAGGACTCAAACTGTAATAATCTGTCAACATCATTGACATACGGATGCATTGATATTGGTTGGAGGGAGTGGTGCTTCTACCATGAAAATGCTTCGATGACATAATGCCAGCGAGGCGGTTCGGCGGCAAACAAGCAGGCTTTGTTTACCCTCAGCAATAATTATGAACAAGCAGGCACCGTAATACTCAATAGAATATCAAGCAGCTTATGAATGTATGTACACAGATTGTACTCAGCTATTGTTTCCCTCGAGTGTCATGTACATCGACACACAATATTACCAAAAATCACCTGTAAACATCTTTAGCACAATGCCCAGCAAAGCAAAGCAGGGCAAGGCAAAGGGTTGACTGTTGGCTGTGAATTTTAAATTTTATTTTTGAAACCTGATAGCTGTTTAAGCCAACGGCAACGCGCTGCGCTGTGCTGCTGCTCTCAGTGAATTTCAGATAAAATCGCTTCGGTGCGCGTTGTCACGTTATATAAATAAAGCTTTCGTAAGTAGGTTGGCGAAGATGTGCGCACCAGATATTCGCAAGTTAAGCCGAGAGCTTCGGTCGCAGATTTGGGTTTGGACTGATTCCAAGCAGATTTATTTTGAAAAATGTCCACTGCCGCCCCTCGTTTATTTGCATACGCAGCATCTAATTGCCGCTTCGGCTTCAACACTGGCGCGCTATAAATTTGATTAGCCTCTCTCCTCGGACAGCGTCAAAATTTGCGAGCAGCGTGCGTGTGGTCAGATAGAATGATACTATTTTTGGCTTTTACTACGCCCGCCCGTGTGTTTTGCACCGTTTTCTCACAACTTCGGTTCGTTAATCTACTTAAAAGGCCGCCTGCTGGCTGAACACGTACAAGTTCAGCTTCACGTACTTACCTCACAGTCTTCCGAATGTCGATAAAAAATTCAATATTAGTTTAATATCTTAAAGTGGATTTGAATGTTAATACAGCGTTATTCTGTGTGATTCCAGATGGCTGCAGTGCAAATGATAGTGAGAACAATGACACAACGTCAATCGAATTGCGACACCTCGTGAATAAGGACGAAAGGACGCAGCGCGAGGCGGCGACGGACTGCGCGTTATGGATAACGACATCATTAAGATAAACAGCACCCCGCCTGTGATATACACATTGGCAACGGCGGCAAACGTGACAGTGTTGGACGGAGGCAGCGTCGGCGGCAGCGGTGAAGGCGACGAGCAGGAATGGGGCAGCTTCCTGCTGCTCTTCATCCGCGCACTGCTCATGGGCTGCATCATCATCGCCTCGATCTTCGGCAACCTGCTGGTGATCGTCTCGGTGATGCGGCACCGGAAGCTGCGCGTCATCACCAATTACTTCGTCGTCTCCCTGGCGCTGGCCGACATGCTCGTAGCCATGTTCGCCATGACGTTCAACGCGAGCGTGCAGATCTTCGACCGCTGGCTCTTCGGGTACTTCATGTGCGACGTGTGGAACTCGCTGGACGTCTACTTCTCCACCGCCTCCATTCTGCATCTGTGCTGCATCAGCGTGGATCGATACTACGCCATCGTGCGCCCACTCAAGTATCCCATCAACATGACGAAGCGTGTGGTCGCTATCATGCTCCTCAACACGTGGATCAGCCCGGCAGTGATCAGCTTCGTGCCGATCTTCATGGGCTGGTACACGACCGCCGAGAACCAGGAATTCCGGCACGGCAATCCCGACGTATGTGAGTTTCGAGTGAACAAAGTGTACGCGGTGTTCAGCAGCAGCATATCCTTCTGGATACCGTGCACTATCATGATCTTCACCTATCTTGCCATCTTCCGCGAAGCCAATCGCCAGGAGAAGGAAATGTTCAATCGGCACGGAGCGGCTCGGCTGCTGCATCAGAATAATACAAACGGGGAGATGCTGTCGAACTCGGAGGGATCGTCCAAGACGCTCGTGCATGAAATCAACCAGGATTTGCATCACACGCCGACCAAGGAGCGGAATATCATCAAGATGAAACGCGANNNNCAACCCTCTCATCTACGCGTACTTCAACCGCGAGTTCCGCGAAGCGTTCAAGAACACTCTGCAGTGCGCCTTCTGCAGTCTGTGTCGGCGGCCGCCGTCCGATCTGGACTCGTATGACGTGCGAAGACCGTCCATCCGATACGACGATCGGACGCGGAGCATCTACTCCGAGACCTACATGAAGCACATCGACCGGCGAAGGAGCTCCGAGTACGGATCGAGTCTCTGAGTAGACTTAACTAGTAGTAGACTCACGACGACCAGTTTCTAATCGACAGCTTGTTGTGACTCTACTACTAGTGCGATAGCATTACTCATTGCGATATAAAGGCCCTAACAGTGTCATTTTTCGTGTTTTTCTATTTAGTTTGTAAGTCACGCTGACTACCAAAGAGTTTTATGTACATAGTATTACATATTAAGTAAAGAAATGCAAGCAAGCAGCTGTAAATTATTCAGTTCAATATGAATTAAGAATTGAACATTCAAATTCACTGCAATTTCGTAAAGAAACCTAGAGAAATAAAAGAATGGTGCTACTTTTTTATTAGAATTGTATAGACTTTGAACGATTTTGTAAATAGATTTCAAGTTGGATGGACGGGCATTTGGTGCGTGTATGGAGTGCGAAGTGCGCTGAATTATTTATTGATGCGGAAAGAAATAATACCAGAAGTCAAGAAGAAACGAGGATGAAGCAAGGAGGAAAGCAAAGAGCATTAGCCATTCATACTCATATGTACATTTGTAGGTACTACACTACAATAAAGATTCATGTGATTTTGTGTGATACTTGAAGCATCTCGTAGCGTATCATCAAAACGTATGTCTACATGTTGATATAGGTATGACAAATGTGTGCAATTTCAATTGTGATCTACTTGGTAGCAATTGGTATCAAAACAAATTGAAAAAAAAACACTATCAAAACTCATGTTCATGTAGTTTTAGTTGCGCATCCGCAGTAAATAAATGTAAATGTAAAATGAATTGTTCTTCGGAAACGAACACTGTAAATATTGTATAATATTGAAATGTATAAAGAATGCAGCTTTTGTTTTACATATTTTCCTTATTTAATTTATTTCTTCTTTTCTTGTTGCGTTCCTTTTATTTTTTCTCTCAATACGAAAAGTTAAGAGAAGAGAAGTCAACCGGAAATCGAAACATTTCCCAGATGTCTTGGAGTGAGTACTTATTATACATTTATGCAAATGTTTCATAGACGTTTAGATTGATTTTTCCAAATTGCCGAAAGAAAAACTCTCAAGTCAAGTCAAGTCATTCAAACATTTTTGATGTCAACTTTTACCTCTTCAAATGAACTTTGAACATTTACGAAATGTACTCAAATAAAATAAACTAAACTAAACTAATTAAAGTAAACAGGAGAAATAGCCTGATTCCGTCGTGACCTATACTTGCACTAACTAATTAGAAGATAAAAGTGTGTAAAGAGTAACTAAATAAATGACTCTGTATTATTGATTCAACGTACAGAACGATATTGTTTTGCTCCGTGATGCAAATACATAGATAACGATTTACGATAAGTAGCGAAATACAATCATCAGAAGTAATAGACTATTTAACTGATATACAATATTCAACACTCCTTTTACTTACTTAAGTATTAATATTTATTTGTGTTTCATTCCATCATGTAAATACGTTGATTTTAGTTACGCCTCGTTTTAATCGTGTCTTAAACTTGCAAATATGGGAACAGAAGTTAAGATTAGTCAGTTTCTTAAAAGATTATCAGCAACATCGAATAATTCAATATTAAATTTGAGTAAAATATCTTTGTACTTCAAATCTTTAAATGTAAACCGTAGCAGAAACTTTAGATAAACTAACATAACGCACAGAAGAATAAGATAGGTATTTCTACTAATCTTTCCATTTGAGTATGTATTATTAAACATCATTCTGCAACATGAACGTTATACACTTTGTATTTACTAACCTACACATCAAGTTATTATCCTTTTTTATGTCTAACTATTGTTAGAATTTTATATTTTGCTAGACGGCTGGGTAACATTTCTTTTCATAATGTAGTCTTCCCATTGTACATGTTCCTTCATCAAATTTCATACTTGCATTCAGAAAGCATTTGATAACAAGAAAATGAAGAATAACTATACATAACCAACAAACTAAATGTACTAAAAAAATATAGCAACATTGCAAACTGTCAGTGTTCATAAAAAGCAAATAATTTACAATGATGATGAGCAAATAGAGAACTAAACCAAGAAGTAACAATAAGAATAATAAATACTATTGATGTATAAATGTTTTCATGTAAGACAGACTAATAATGACTAAAACTATACAAAACAATCGCTTTGTTTCCTGTTTCATTCACGTAAGAATGTCATTCTTTGAAACCCCTGCTTCAAACATTTGTTTTTAATTAATTTCCGTTTTTTTTAATGAGTGCAAGAAACAACGCGGCGTCATGTGGCGTGAAAATTCATAAATCTCAGTGCGGAAGCAAATAAAATACTGTTAAAAATCCATAAAACATCCCCAAACTCAGTACTTTTTTTTCATTCGCGCGGCATTTGCTTTTTAATTGGAGCCAAACTTAGCGAACCATATAACCGAATATAAAATTGTGAAGCCAATTTGACCTCTCATGCGGATTTTATTATTATTGAAGCCCCAATCTTCCCCAATCTGATATCCAAACCGTGGAAACACTGCGACTCGTGAAAGCCATTCTGCGAACACAAATTTCCGTTCTGCATTGCTGCATTTCCTACCACTGCCCGCAAAAATTCAATGAAAACTTCACCATGCTGTGCTGTGTCGGCACAGCATGGCCTGTGGATGCGCGAATTATTTAAATTGCAAACGAACGCGAGCGGAGAAAGGAGAACTCACTAAGATGCTAATAAGAAGACACTTTTGGAGGTAAGTGCTAGCTACATAATTATTCAAATAAGAACACTTCATTCGCTTTAAAACTAAACTCTTGTTTCGTCAAAAATTACCTCCATAAATACAGAAAACTGTAGAACTACTTTTTCCATAAAATACCCAACTTTTATCCGATAACAATGAGCGTGTTTTTAATTAAGCCTTGTTGAAATTCAAGGCGATGAAGTGGCAGGTACGCAGCAAAAATTCAAGAACAAACGCGAAAGCTTTCATTATTTCTCTCATTGCTTTGTGTTTTTGAATAGCCGAAATCCGCCGGTGAGAACCTGCAGCAATTATCCAAGCACTCCCGAGTTTACCATAACCTTCGAGCAAGCAATCCACCTAAATTTATGACATCGCCGTAGTTGTCCTTTTCTGCCAGGACGCAACAGTACAACAGTATAACTTGTATTACTATACAATAGAAAAGTACAGCAAGTGCAAGCTGAATTGGGCGAACTGCGTGCTGCGCTGGTGGTGGCAAACGAGAAAAAGGCGCTTGTGCTTTTCCAGCAAGCAGTTGAGAAGCGAAGGAAACTACATAGTAAATATATACGCGATGTTATTTGCTTGCCCTGGCATTATTATACTTGTCGGCGATAAATTAGACGCGCGCTTCAGACGCACCAAGCAGCAGCAGCAGCACAGTGAGGGCCATGCTTAATTTCCTAAGTTTATGCACCAATTATTGTTCAGCTCAGTGGATACAAAACGCCAGATAAATACCACAAAGAAGAACACAATGAATCTTTTCAGCCTTTTGAATTGTGTGTTATTGTTAGAAATGGCTTGCTTGTTTGTTATATGCGCGATTATTTATTGCTCAGTTTTAATAATAATAATTGCAATGGTGATATAAATGCATGCATTTTATTGTTAGGCATGAAAGTTATAAAATTATAAATTGAGGAATTTTTTTCTGCAAAGTATGTATTTAAAATGCGTCTAAAATAAAATCGCATTTTAATGTAACCAAGCATGATACAAAGACACGGAAAAAGATCAGTGTCGCTGAGCAGGAATGTTGTAACAAAAAGAAAGAAGTACCAAAGAGCTTGCAGTAATTTATTCATGAAATTTGATCCGGCTTAACAAGTCTTTTGTTTCAGTTCCTGAGTTCAGTTGTTCGTCTAGTCCGATTTGATTTGATGGCCTAATGTAAGAAATTTGAAGGAATTCAGTGTATGGTTTATTTTAATACTGAAGCTTCTCAGGAACCGTACACACCAATTTTAATTAAGCTTTCTGTACAAGAAAAAAAAATATCCGGATTTAGTAATGGTGTGCATATTAATTATTAACTTCAACTAAAAAGCTTTTAAGGGATATTTTCTAGAACTAAATATTGCATCTTCAGGTTAAAAGCAGGTTAAAATGATTCGGGACGATATTACCCTGCAGGAAAGTGTTAACTCTTGAGAAGAACTGTAATATTATCTACCGGTTATGTATGTAGGTACACGGAGTACAGCAGACAACAGCAAAGAATATGCGGTTATCCCTTGACAAAACTTTGAAACTTCTTGGAAGATTACGCAACCACTTTACAGTTTAGGAATCATTTTCCAAACAATTTACTAACAGATTTTCACAAATATGTGCGTTTTTCTTTTGCTTTGATCAATAAAACAAGTCGACCTATACAGGGCACCGCATAGCACAGCTTAGTGAGACATCGACTTAATTGATGTCCAGGATAAAGGACTCTGTAAGGAGACTGGGGTCGCTTTCAAATGCGACGTGACACAACACCAGCTCCAGCTCCCGCATAATTGCCTAAAATATCAATGCTAGAGCTAAGCCCTCGGCTTTGTATATCCAAGCCATTGAGTGTCC
>NBZA01002944.1:0-15293 GCA_003054995.1 Aleochara bilineata
AATCACGCTGAACCAGGCTTCTCTTTGTTAGTGCGGGACTTAGGTCATCGACCACTGCCTCATTTGCTTATGCATCTAACACATATTGTTTATTCATACAGTAGTGAATGACTCAGTTTTGAACAATACTTATAAGAATCAGTTGAAAACCTTGAAAGGCCGTTATGTGCATGCACCTTATGATTGAATATGTTAAGTAACATGAACAGACGGATTTATTAATTCAGATAAGAAAAAAAGCAGTATATGTACCTCTTATACATACTAAGTCACTCCTTATCTTGTGTGATTGCTTACTCTTTGTATATGTGTATTGTACCTACTAATGTATTAATTAAATGTTTATTTGTTTATAAGTAATCGCCGCTTTGATTACAACTTTCAATTGTGCAACGTAATATCTTATTATCTTTATGCTAATGAGCTAATAAGCCAAAGCTAAAGTCAGTTTACCATGCACACTAAATGTTAAAGGTTACTAAATCAGATTTATCTAACAATAGCAATAAACCTGATTTCTTAATGAGAAACCAGTAAGACTTCGTGCGACTTCCTGGAGCAGTTCTTATAACTTCCAAGTTAATTATTACCTGCTACTACACGTGCAACTGGAAGTATGCATGTACAGTAAAATAAAGTTGAAAAATTAAAGATTTTGTTGAAGCCATATTTGGATAATTACACCCAATTATACGCATGCGCAGAGCACACAAACAAAATGCAAGGTAAGGTGTTGATTACCGGTGTTCTTGAAGCGATTCGATTGCCGTTCTAATACGAATCATAGTAATACGAGTCATTATTAAGACTAAAAGACCCGAAGCCATGGCAGACGCAGGTGTTATGTTGTTCTAACGCTTGTTAGTTCACCTCATCTCATCATCAGTCTCCAGTCAGTACATTACTGATAATATGCCGTTCAACTTCAACTTTAGTTAAAGTGAGTATGCGTCAAGCTTTGCATACAATGATGACCTTCATACATGACCGCCTATCAAGTCACCGATGCGCGATGCGACGAAGAAATACGCAAACACACTCGCCATACAATAGAGACACTCACTTACACTCAAGATGTAAATAACTCTTCTCGACTTACCATTGTTATTTCCATTTATTCATGTAAGGACGTCTGTCTGGTCTTCGTCTTCACTCCTTGGCGTGCCCACGCTATAAACAAGTCGGAAACGAAATTCATTACGTTTACGTTTGAAGACGCCAATTGAAAAATGCATGCGCGTATGACACACGGCGTGAAATATGCAGACAAAATATGACCGCCGCCGAGGTAGACAAAAAATAAATTGCAAATTACACGCATGCACGTGTGATAAATGTGAATGATTACCTTGAAGTCTCGGCTGCACTTCTTCGCCGTTTCGCAGCGCACACGCACATACTGAGAGTCTTCTTCCTATCTTTTACTCATCAGTTTCATGCTCACTTAGGTTCGTTCCTGTATTAATCTTAACCTCATTGTGATTTACGACCCGGCAATACGAGCGCGGATGAAACTTACAAATTACATGCTAATATCTCACCATTCGCGTTTAATTGCAAGAATGATACACTTAACTGGCTCACTTTGTGAAAGCATCACATCACGTTCACTTAAAAGCTAAAGCTTTCTGCCTGATCAAACGTGCATATTGTGCGAGGTCATTTATTAGACGGCAATGCCAGCTCTTATCAGATGGTCTGTATCTGTACAGTGCTGCCAACTGTGTTTCGAGAACTGTCAAATGATGCCGGGCAATTCAAAACTTTGAAAGTTTCAATCAAACTAGGTTGTCGTTTATTAAATGAATGTTCATTTTTTTAGCTCAGAAACAAATTACATTTATTGAATGAAAGTGCAGAAGTCACAGAAGTGTCTTGGCAAACACTCAAGGAGTGTAAGATTCGTGATATCAAGTTGCAGACACAGACAGAGACCGGTCCGAAATTATGTAAGAGTTTATTGGACTCTGTAAAAATTGAGCTCGTAAAATAAAAACGAACGAGCTGGTCGTGTAGTGTATTCTTTTATTAAAATAATTTGCCAGCTGCTATTGCTATAGCTGGAGGAGAAATTCACGTACAAAAATCCAATTTAGCACAATCGCTAATTACAATTCAGAAGCAAACGATCTAGCTATCAATTATTACGTGTCTATTCGTGTAGTTTTTGCATAATTTTTCAATTAATTTCACTTTATAACCTGTAATTATAAATCAATAACGATATCTTTAATTTGAGCGAAATGAATGGCAATTATACAATATTAGCGGTCGATTATTGTGCTTTTATTGATTGTTATTATTTGAAAATTAGTTATTTATTCATAAACAACGTGCCAATATGACGTTCTTCGACTTTCAAGGCTGTACTCCGGGCATTCACTGAAGTTTTCTTCATTCCTACGTACAAATTAAGCACGAATTAAGGCAGCTATTGCAGCAACGAGCCCACAGTGAACGCCCCAGTTTCCAACACTTCTGATAACGCATAAACACTGCGATTAATTGTCGCCTCTCAAACGCAGTTTGACTCCTGCTCTTGCAAAATGTGAGAACGCATAACTTCAGAAACATTATGCTAAGTGGCATTTAAATTATTGCAACGCAACGCAACGCACTGATTTGTGCAATCATACGCATTAAAATAATTTGTTGCTATTGCTTTTCCTTTTCCTTGGTTAATGCGAAAGTAATTTTGGCAATTATTTGATTAATTTCTACTTTAAATGAACTGTCAATTAATTTTAAGTTAGTCAACCCAACATGCGTTAATTAAAAACACATTTGACAGTGTTGTAATAAATCGGTAATCCATCAGTGATTGCAATACATTTTCTAATATTGGTACGAAATCTACGACAGTTAATGACTAATTAATTAGTGCATTTTTGACATTAAATATTTCATAATTTATTACATGAGACAATTTTTATTTGGCTGATTAATATCTTTTGATATAAATGGCAAGGACAATTCTTTAAATAACCAGGCAGTAGGTTGATAAAAATATGTTTCTTCCAAATGCGTTCACAAATATAATAATATTCTTAACAAAAATCCAATTATCTTTTCAATTGAAAACTAAATCACATAAGAAGTACTTAATTTGAATTGAAAAATAGTACAAGATATTGCATTATATTTGTTATAAACGACCTTAGGAAAGTTGCATTGTTGAAATATTTTTTGAATACAAATTTGTCTAAGTAATTTATTTCTTTAAAAACTAGAATAGGGCGAGAGTACAAGCCACAAACAGGACAATCTAAAATCTCGATCCATAAAATCGTCTGAACAGCTATCTAGTAGGTTGGCTACTTGGTTGGTTTGTAACTATTCTATAAGAAACTAATAATAAATCTCAAAAGACATAACAAACACTTCACTTTTACAATGTCATTCCAGCACAATTCCAGCACACTTACTCTCAGTTATCCTGGCACATTCGCTTCTTTTGCGTTTTGCTTTAATTCGTGACTGCTCGGTTATATTTAATTGCACGTTGCACTGCTATGTTTGTTTGAATACCCACTGCGCTCGTACATTAGGTGTGTGATACGCTATTATACAACGTAAATCTCTCTGCAATTACATGCGATTTTATTGATAAGAATAAAAGTGAACTTACGTAAGAACAGAAAGATACTTATGACAAAAAGGATAAAACTTAAGACTAAGACTTAAAACTATAGCATTTATGTGTCATAACAAGCAAGAAATGATCAATAATTTGCAACTTAGGCAACTTGTTCTGCGGTTTTTCTATGTGCATTTGTTTAATGCATGTGCCTGCAGCGAATTAAGTATGCATGTGCACTTCCTTGTTGTTGCAACTTGCATTAATGTATGATATTTGCCCGAAACTCTTCAGCCTCTCATTATTTCACTAGAAAATCGTTAATAAACGGTTATAATAGTACATATGTAATAGAAGAGTATCTTGGCATCTAAAGTGTAAGGACGTGTTGATCTAATTCAAGGATATTTAAACGTTTAACACTGCACTGACTCGGAAAAATGCAGAAAAGAGTAAATGTTAGGTAATTTAAAAGACAAGGTGACCAACACCCAGAAACAAAACACAAAAAAACAAGGTTTGTTTAGTTTTTTAAGCAAATGACTAAATGATTTCCACTTTTTGTTTAATTAGGTATGTTTATGATGTTTGGTTAGATCACAAGACAAATAGGTTAATATATAACTCATTTGTACAAATAATGTGTTTTGTAATAAATGCGTGAGGCGACTGACCAATAGATCATTGAAATCTTAAAGATGTTTCGATTTATTTCAACATTTACTCATATTGTGTCATCTTTGAAGCGTTCCATCTGCGAATCGGTGACCCCAAGATGTACTTATTAGTCTTCGTCTTGCTTTCCTTTCTTACTAGGCTAGGTTATATTAATATGTAATCTACGCGTCTGTCACACTTGCGTGTTTCACACTTGTGTTCGACAAAACGATGACACGAAAGACGCAATAAAAGAAAAAGCTTATGCAATTAATATGTTTGCTGGTGGCTTGCTGATTGTTCTGACTTGACGTTTTTGTGAGTCTCTTTGGCAACTTCATTTAAAAATAATAGAAAGAAAGAAATTCTACGATAGTTGCGAAATAAAGGTATGTGCAGCCTCAATATAACAATAAGTAGGTATGATAAAAGTAGATCTACTACCTTATTAATGATTAATAATACAGCGTGGATTTCACAACGTCTTGGTCTTCTGGTCTTACATTCAAGACTCAAGCACAAGCCAAGCAGAGGCAGAGGAAAGTTAACAATCAATGATTTGCAAGAGCACGTATCTTAGCTTGACTTCAGGCTTTTATTTTTCGTGGATTTCTTCGACGAATGCAGCGACGGCATCGTTAATAATTCTATATCGGGACGTATTTGGTGTCAGCGCCATCATTACGGGTTGTTAACTTTGTTACGTAACTTTCTCTTTGATACACATTTCTTATTCAGCAAGCATTTTAAACTAAAGTAAAGCTCAAAATGTATCAAGAAATCTGATAAGAAACGTTATTCAGGTATAAAATTCCATTTTTTTTATTAACATTAGATTTAATTAATTTTGTTGATGTCTGTTTAGACATCAGAGTTTAAAGTTTTATGAGATGCCCATTCACTTTTCACTCAAATTTAAATGTTTATTGCCATGTTTGTTTCTTCTCTTTTGCTCAAAGTAATGAGAAACCAAACTTGAGATGAAGATGAAGACGCCTCGAAGAAATACTTAAACAAATGTTAGAGGAAATAAGAAATTAACGTGAAATTGCTGTGTGGTATTGAATTTCGGAACTAACAATCAATATGTGGAAATAAGCAACGCTGTCCTGTAATTTGCGCAAAGAAAACAGACAAGCAATAAAGGTTTGAGGTAATGTTTAACTATAAAGTGCAATTAGCGATTTTTTACGTCGTGAACATAAATTACATACGTGATTACATTCATTCAGTTTAATAACAAATCGAAGTTAAGTCATGTTATAATACAATCGCTTTTTTACTGAAAATGGTAGTTGCTGTTAAACTATTCTTTTATTTCTTTGTTGTATGTACATACGTTTTAGTAATAATTTTTTAGAAACTTTCTCAAAACCGCCAACTGTTGGCTATAAAATGGCAAAATTTGTATAATAAATCGTTCAATATGCTGTCCAAAATTGAACGTAGGTTGGTGTTGAGTGTTTAGAATTCTGCATTTGTTGATTCATTGGTTATATTGTCTTAATAAATTGAATTTAATTAAGAATAGAGTTGAGTTCAGTGTTGAATATAATCTAGAACTCTATGGCTATGAAAGTGGCCTTTCAAGGCTGCTTGCTGCTGACTGCTGTTCGTGTTCAGCAATAACAATAATTGAGTGCGAATTTCATTTCGTCATTGTCATCGCCGATCACAATTTGCATTGCACTCATAACTAGACCGCAATCTCTGGTCTATTACTATGTATTTCAATAGACTTGAATTGCGAGCTAAGCGTAAGCAGAAAGGAAAAGAATTGAACGACCGACCTGCCGACGGATATGGGCGAGGCCGCGGTCTCATTCATTCACTTTGCAGGCTGCAGACTTCTCCAAGTCTTGAAGCATCTAACAAAAAGCTATAGTATTTGAGGAATGCATCTCTTATCGATTATTTGATTGATCGATAACACACGCCGGAATTTATTGCGAGTATTTATTGATCAGTAGATCAGTAATCAGTGATCGTGGATTGTTTTTATTATTATCTTCATTTATAAAGCCTTGTTACTTACATAACATTTATGACTTGACTTCCAAGAAGTTGAATTACAATTGTGGACTATTCACTAATAAGTGAAACTTGTCACCGATTTGATTGAATTTGAAGAAGACATTAAGGAAGTTTAAAAGAAAGTAGATTAAATGTTTTAATTTCTTATAGAAGAATTGTCATAATCTGTTGTATTTTTACGGTTCCTAAGTTACAACGTCAGTAGAAAATCCTGTTCCTAATCCAGATTTTTGTATTCTGATAAGAGAACCAAGGAATGAATGTACAGCATGAAAGAACAACCAAGAAGTGCTATAAAGTCTTGCACCGCATTAGCTTTCTCGATGTATGTAGTAATTTCAATCAGAGCTAGAGCTAATTCCAGCTTACAGCTGATATAAAGTACACTTTAAAATACAGTATCTTACAATTCAAACACTCTCAGAAGAAGAGATACACTCTGTGTTTTGAAAAACAATAGACCCTGTATTAGAAAATAGATAAACATTTAATGGATCGAAAGAGGCGTACAGGATGCAAGAAGAAAAATCAATGCGCATGCCTTATTCGCGCTCGGTAATCTAGAATACTTTAAATCCAAATAAATTGGAGCAACTAGAGCGCGACGTAGATAACTATTTCGAATTTGAATTTGAATCTCAGCCTGAATTGAAAATCAAATTGAGATTTGAATTCGCTTTCCGATAGATTCACTATCACTATAGCTCATAGTCAATGATGCCTAACAAACTAACGAAGAAATGAACATTCAATACGTGGCTAATTCGGCGTTTTCTCATCGATGCTTTCCGGATTTTTCAACGAGTATGTTGCTATTGCTTAACCGCTATTTAAATGACCGCTCTTGCAGAGTCTTGCGTTGGTAGTGCCGTGCCGTTCGTGTTGGTGTCGCGTCTGAATAAACAATATCGAGCGAGGCAAGTGTATCTTAAGCTAATGTTTAATTGTCAGCCTAAGCCGGATTGGGATTGATATAAGCGACTTTCTATTGACTTAGCAATTCAATTTTGCACTTCAGTGTATCTTTTCTAATTATGTATAAGTTCAACTCTCATAAATAGTCTTAAAAATGTTAACAAGTCATTATTTTCTTGAGTTTTTTGATGATTTATTTTGAAGAAATATACACATCTTTTGCCAGTGGCAATAGTTTGGGAAGTAATAAACTAGATGCAAGTTAGAGAAAATATGAGAAACGCAAACGAAGAAAATTGTCTTGTTGTTTGCTAGTGAAGAAAATACATAATAAATATTTAATAGATTGCTCTTAATAATTGTAGAAAGTTCCATACACACATCACAAATCCGTAGACGTATTCAAGCCTGACGTATGGCCATAAATTCAAGTTTAAATTCAAATCCAAATCTCAAGATCGCACCGCTTTTCTGTATCAAGAAGAAAAGCGTGCACCTTGACTTTTAACTCGATCACACGAGCAAGAAGAAAAAAGCTAATGAGCTCAAGTAGCGATAATTAAGTCCACAAGAATGCGAACTAATTGGGCTCAGCATCATGCTCATGCTCAATGAGAGTATTCTGTTCCACATGATTATCTCACTTATTTACGGCAAGTGAGTTGCCTACGTAGTTAAGAACGAACATTTACAGGAGTAAAAATTGAAATTTCAGTATGCAGGCCGGTAGCAGCTTGTCTTGTAGTTTGTACAAGAAAACAATTAGAATGCAAATGTGCGAAGGTGAAATAAGCACGCGCAATAACGGAACAATACTCGATCACGAAGAACCAGCCGCCAATCATTTCATTTCATTTCCAGGCGATCCGCTCAGTTTTTGCACGTTGTCTGCAATTCATCAGGGATTTTGACGACGTGAATGGCAATGTAATGTAATGCAACCTGAATAGGCAGTCGCTCACTTGTAGTTGCAAGTTGCACGCGTACAAATTACTTAAAAGAGTTGAAATTTAAGGTTATGTAATGGAATGTAATGAGGACTGACCTTTAAGTTTGAGATTCTCTTAGCAACCTGGCAAAAATTAAATTAAGATTCTAGTTTCTTATGAATACATAAGTATGCGAGTTCAATGAGCGCATCGCAATCAAATCAAATCTTCAAAATTCTTAATTACTTTTTATTACACATTTTTAACTACTATTACATTATATAATTGCATTTCTTTCTTAATTAAACCAATTCAGAAGAGGATTAATCACTGATAATTATTTGAAAGTACTTGGCTTTATTGTTTCTGTAAAAATATTTGGCATTCCTGAAATTTTCCGAAAGAAAGTTTTCCGCGAATGTTACTTACTTAACGCTAATGAGGTTCCACATTGTTAGTAATTAGTTTAATTGATTATGAGCATCAGTTTATTTTATCTCAGTGAGTTCTTACGCAAGAAATCTCATTTTAATCTTATTTTTATTGAAAGACAAACAATACCTATCTAGATGCTACCTACGTGTTGCTTGAATTTCTTGCTTGTTAGTTTCAAGAAGGCTTGTTTGTCTTCTATTGTCAGGAGACAAGAGACCAGAACACTTCGTGTGATGACAGACAATCGTCAAGCTAGAGAAAAAACATTTTCCTGATTGCTCAACCAGTTAGAAGAATAATAAATATTACATACAAAGATATTGAAGAGGCGAAATGAAGAAAATAAGCCTTGACTTTACTTCTTGACATCTACATGTAGTTCGTGTTAAATTTCTTCGACCATCCTTTATATGCGTATGTAGATGTCATTGTTAGCTTGAGACTCAATAAATAATATCGAATGATTTAATTTCTTTGACCTTCTTCTTGCATTTCACAAGTAAAACTTTAAAAAATATTTATTTCCTCAAAGGATTTACATATATGTATGTAGGTAATTTCCAAAATATTATAATAACTACTTATAATTATAATAATTATAGAAATTTAATAACTTCATTGGAAAGTAGGTGTTATTTTAAATATTTTAATGATTAAATTTTAAATCTTAATTGGGTTTTTGATTACTTATTTACCTACTACTTAATAAGTTATTACTTTCTTCCAACTGGTAACTGGTGAGTTGCAAACAAAGAAAATCATGCATAACTTCACTTTGCTTTATGAAATAAGAAATAATATATTACGTTTCATTTCATTTCGTTTCGTTCGTGAGTATTTTTTTGCATTTCACTCGGCTGCTTCTGCTTGTGCTTCTGTGTGGCAAGACATTTCCAAGATAGCACAGGTCTGCTTGTTTACGGTCGATGAAGTGTATCGACTTTGCGTGCAGCGCACACCACACCACAGCTGGGTGGTCTGCATCCATGCGCGCCATAAATAACATTCACAGGCCAATAAATATCGCGAATAATTAATGCGTTTCATTACGGATGCATCCCGCTAATACCCGGTTGTCGCTTGTGTTTCAGGGAGCAGTATTTGTATGACGTCTTCGAGGCCATAATATCCACGCTGGACTCCAAACTCCAACGCATTGAGAATCTGGATAAGGCGGTCGAGCATCTCATGCGGCGGGTGGAAAACCTGGACTCGAGGGTGAACAACAACATCGACAAAACTGACGATGTCATAACAAAACTAGGCACGTTGGATTTGAAATTATTCCATTCGACGTACATCCCAAAGGATGGGAGTCTACCTCCTATAAAAGAAGGCGAGTTCTACGAGAACAACCTAGGGATGCAGTTGGTATCTCTGGACCAGAAGGTCAGCGATATTGACTCAAAACTCAATACGCTGAAGACGCAACTGGATAGTAATTATCTGCAAGGTGACGTGGATTTCAATGCCGAGGCGAGTGAGAAGAAACCCATTCACATGAATGTCGTCGAGATCACCAAGACCCTCAACACTGAGGTGATCAATCATGTCACCAAGAAACTGGACCAGCTCAAGGAAGCCACCACCAGTCTTGACAAGAACATTCAGTATCACGCTAATATCTTGAACAACAATCTAGGGAAAGTGCTAGCGTTGGTTGGAGATGTTCATGAAGCAATTGTGGATCAAATACCAGCACCTAGCAGGAATCACAACCGTACTACAACTCAGGCACCAATTCTGCTAAGAAGCAGTAAACTTGATGCTCTTGTAAAGCAAATGAAGCCCATCATAAACGTATCTGAAAAGATGGATGAAGTATGGGATGTCGTCGTTGGTACCAAGAGCTCAGTAGATGATCTTGTCCCCAAGAGCGATGAGCTTCTCACTCAAACTCAACGCCAAGAACGTGCCATTGGCGAAATGCACAGCGATTTCCGCTCTAAAGCCAACAAAATCATCGCTAATCTTGACATGGTAGAGAAACGACTCAAGAAACAAGAGGATGATGTCGCCACTTTGGCTCAAAGACCAGTTCCTGCTGAACTCTTGCTGGATCCAACAATTGATCGCTTGATTGAATACGACCCTAGCAGATATGGCATTGACGAGTTCCCTACAGAAACCACCATGCCTTTTACAACAACTTTACCACCACCGAGTCCTAACACGCAGAGTTCCACCTTTAACAGCACCCAGAGCACGACTCCAATGTCTACCGACCGTCACCAGGCGGCGACACCAGCCATGGAAAAACGGTCGGAAAAGCGCAAAGGCGGTGTGATTTTCCCAAGCGTTAAGAATAAACCTTCCCCGGCGAATACAACTTTTACTACGGACTCGATTTCAAGCATTAAGGATGTAAAAGTAAGAATTCCAGCAATCTTTTGACAATTTTCTAACTTTTCAAAGTGAATTTTTGCATTATTCATATTTGTCGCATATGGTATAAAGCAATACATAACTTATGGTGTGCTATATCAGGCAAGATCGGTCGGTCGATCGATTGATTGAAAATCGTCGTCATTCCGTTTAAGTCAAAACAACTTTGTCGGTTTGTGGTAATTAATTCAGTTCTGGCGAAGTCAAGAAAATCTATTACTCAATAGACAGTTATAATTTAATAATCTTGCTGTAAAAATCGTTAAAAAGTGAAAACTAATTAAATCTGCTCCAGTTTTCGCCTTCGTTTGACGTTTAGGTATTTCAACGTATGTACATTAATAAAAAATTCATTCAATTTTGTAACATCTGATCCATAAATTAGCATGCAAATCACAAGTTTTCCGTGTTCTATAATAGTTACTGCAAGTGATAAGGCAAGAAACAAATAAATAATATTATATCAGGGCCCACAAACAAGTTGCCATATAATTGCGGTGCATATTTTCATATTAGAAAGTCCGCTCCTCATCGATGTGTGGCCATAAACGCCGGATAAAAATCCACGAACGCTGGACGGCAATCGCCGTTTCCGTATCGACGGCTATTGCCGATTGGAACGACGAAATGCTTCGCCGCCGACCTGCTTTTGGCGTTTTGCAGTTCGCGCTTGCAAAACTCTGATTTATGCGCGTGTCGACTGCCGACAGCGGGAAATAATGACTTGTCTCGGTCTGACTGGAGCTGACTTGACTTGCCTCTTGCTTAAGATTTGAGACAATTCCTGAGATTTGTCCGCGTCCGCAGCGGATTTTATTACATAATTCAAAACTCATTCGGTGTCTTGCTAAGCGCTGCATTTATTCTTTTGATAATTAACATGATTGCTTCATATTCTGTAGATAATTACATAACTTCATCAAACTTAACTTTTCTAGGGGTATTCATGCATTGACTTGCTCAACGCCGGAATGCGAGACTCGGGCGTGTATTATCTTCAGATCAGAGGCACGACCTACTGGTTCCTGAAAGTCTTCTGTGAGCAAGAGATTGCTGAAGGTGGCTGGACGGTAAAAACTATTAAAAACATATTATATTCACCTCTTTGAGTATCATTTCTTAACGTTCTTAGGTTATTCAAAGACGTGACGACTTTGGTGACCCGCGAGAAAACTTCAATCGCGATTGGAACGACTACAAGAACGGATTTGGCGACCCGGCGAAGGAGTTCTGGTTGGGCAATGAAAATATCTACATGCTGACCAATAACGAAGAGTACATCTTACGGGTCGAGCTCGAGGACTTTGAAGGAAACAAGAGGTGAGTGAGTCGCATTTACGTACTTACGGGCAGTTTTTTTCCACTATAGCCATGTAAGTATCCCTTTTTGGTGTGATTATGTCTTAAGACGACGTCTTAAGACGTGAAGATGCGCATCAACAAATTTGCTCAGCGCCATATAAAGCTGCAGGCTTTATACAGTTTTTCATCGATATGACCAGCTTGTATAAATCGCCATATTAATTTTATAGCGCATTCACAATTCTTAAGCAATTCGCCTTGAAATATTGGTCACATTCATTCACCTGTGTAATTAATATTTAACCTGTTATTGCTGCTTTAAGATACGCACAATACTCGCATTTCAAAATCTACTCGGAGGCCGAGTACTACAAACTGGAGATTGATGGGTATGAAGGGAACGCTGGTGATTCCCTCAATGATCCATGGTATGGCAGTAACAACAGTCCTTTCTCCACTTACAACAGGTATTTTGAAGACAATATTCATGTTTTGTTAGCAGCTGTAATTGACTTTTTTATATTTTTTAGGGATAATGACCGCTCAAGTTTGAATTGTGCATCAATGCTCAAAGGAGGCTGGTGGTGGAAGTCCTGTGGACGAGGGCTAAATGGTCTGTATCTGAACGACCCACAGGACCTCACTGCACGACAGGGTATCGTGTGGTTCAGATGGCGCGGATGGGATTACACTCTCAAGAAGGCGAGCATGATGATCAGGCCGAAAGGATTCGTTAGTACGCCGACGTAAATCTTCAAACATCATCCAACCACCAACCAGATGAATATTTATAATAAGCAATAATACGACGTCAATTTATAATCATCGACCATTCAGCTGTCACTAAATATTTACTAGAAAACTCCTACAAACACACATACGTACATACTTCGTTTCATCAATCAATCGCTCAATCACCATCATTTTACTTCGAAATTTTCAGTCATTCATTTGTTTTTATTTATTTCACGTAGCAATACGACTTTTTAATTAATTAATTATTCTCTTAATAATTTGTTCTTCTCTGGATCATAATCATACATTATTCACATAGCGTAATAATTAAAGTTACCTCATAATTAAGTTTAATAGATTTTTTAAAGTCCGTTGATTATAAATTGGCTTAAAATTGACACAAAGCAAACTTAAGCAAAGCAAAATCTGTGGAATTGTATCGGAAATTGACGGAATTTAAGACTGTTTACTTATCGCGTAGAAAATTGCCAACAGCTTTCGGATAAGTAACCTAATAATGTATTGTTGTAGTTAATCGTTTTTTGTTTGTTTTATCTTTAAATAATTATTGATTATCCAAGAATCGAGGCTATTCGGGGACAGAAATTGCAATAACATCGTGGTCTATCACCACATTTTGAATTTAATTTGTTTTAAAGGAAGAAGAACACTTAAAACAATACTTATTTCTCGCTCTTTCACTCTATTCTTTTTGTAAATAAAAGTATCGAATAATATATTATTTTTGTATTTTACAGCAGTAGAATAATTAATATAGTTTAATTATCTTTTGTATAAAGTAAATATATTTTAATATAACAAATATTATATCTAATTTATTTCATTATCGCTGTTTAAGGCGTCTTGGAAGTTTTAAAAGTATTTTGGAAATTACTTTTGAACTTCAAGGTAGCATTCTTTATGCTTTCCTTAAATTTCATCACCGTTTCATTGTACATAGTTTTAAACTGATTGGCAGCGTTAGTGTAAGACGTTTTAAAATCTGTGGTGGAGTTCTGTACCTCTTCTTTGAAAGTGTCAGCAGCCTTTTTCATCGCAAGTTTGTAATCTGCGGCAGATTTCTTGATAACTTCATTGTAAGCCGGCGCTTTTGTCGTTTCCTCTTGACTTTCTTGACTTGCCTAGGAAAATCATCTCACAACATTGTATACTGTTGCATCTTAAACTAATTATAACTTACAGCCTGAGATAGAAGAATAATTGCAGAACCAATTATGAAAAACACTGCAAATCGGTAAAAATTTGCCATTTTAACAAACAACCAGCAACGTTTTTAAATACTTTCCACTATAATTTAATTGAACTAATTTTTTAACCAGCTCTGATCTGTATTTATAGTATTTGGCTTGTTGTTGTAGTTTTTAACAATGCACAACAATGCAATAACAAATTTAATAAATTGATAATTATTATCAATAATATCCATTCGCTCATAAATATTTTGAAAAAGAAAGCAGGAAACCATCATTTATTTCCATAAATGTTGAATAACGAACTTTTTGGTCGGTTGTGAGCCTGTCCTTGGACGTTGCCCGTTGACATTGAAACTTACTCGGCGCATCTTAATTATTCCGTCATTAATTCAATGCGTTCAGTTGGTTGAATATGCAGCTTCGAGCTCACTCAGTTATTTTTAGACTCGCGCCGGTGAGCGTTGTCAGTACATAATGCAGTCTTGTGATAGATAGCTGGTGTTTTTATTTGCGAAGCCAAAATCTAAGTACATACAACTTATTGACTTAAAGCATGATAAGATACAAATTCGAGTGATTTTGAAACAGACAGATTATGAACTTTTTAGTCGGTAGTTTTAATCAGTGTCAGCAACAAGTTTAAACCAAGATGGGAATTATTTCAACCGTGTTTTTTTCTTCAACAGCTTTATCTGTTATTCTTGTCGGTTTGTTAGTGAATAACATAAGACAACCGCAACCACCGCCTGTCTTGGAAGAAGTCTACTGGGGTCCAGGAAATCCCCCTTCAAAATTCAACACTGACCTAAAGAAATTTGAAATAAAATTTGAAGAAAATGTAAAATCTTCCACAACTGTGTTTACATTGAATAACAATTAATTATTTCATTTTATTCTCAGGTCATCAATGATCTTAAGCAACGATTGGCAAAGACAAGACTTCATCCGCCACTTGAAGGCGTCGCTCAAGAATACGGAATGAACACTGACCTCTTGAAAGAAATCATCACCTACTGGCAGACAAAATATCCCTTCAAGGAACGCGAGAAGTACCTTAACAAGTACCCTCACTTCAAAACCAATATCCAAGGCTTGGATGTACATTACATG
>NBZA01002944.1:27485-46319 GCA_003054995.1 Aleochara bilineata
TCCGGAAAAAATCGGGAGGCGCACGCACTTCAAGGTGAATTACAAGCATTTACATCAATTTCAAACAATTAGTCTGTAATGACTCTATGATTATTACTTAATTGTTAAATAAATCTACATTCACCTCGTGGGGATTTTAACTCTTTTTTGTTGTTATTTTAACTTTCAAACTATTTAGTTTGATTTATGACAGTAAACATTGAATAAATTTCACTTACTTTGAGGCAATTTTCAATAGAATACTGGAGGGCAGTGAGAAGTTTCATAACGCAAGTCGTTGTTTGCACTCAAAAATAACAAAGTGAAGGTATCGCGAGGTAATTTATTGCAAACAAATGTAATCTATATTGAAAAAGGAATAATAAATTGTTTTTGGTTATTGCTAGAGAGTGAATATGCGAGGAGCGATATGAAAACCACAAAATATAATAAAATTTATTACAGCCATCAATGGAGAGCACTCAGCTACTTCCTCGTTTGGCTTTCAATTTCCATTTTGTGAAAACCACCTGGAGAGCAAAGCAACGCAGAGAAATAAATGAATTTACAATAATCTCATTGAATCTTGAGGTGAAAATAAAGAAATTTAAAATTACAAATGTTGGTTAACACCCACACCTTAAGACCTGATTACTCAGTCACTCAAGAAACGCGGAGGATGCTCTTCTCTGCCGAAGATCTGGAACGCGTGATAAGCGGCAAATCGTTTTTGTTTTCTCCTCTTTCCCGAGATAAAAATTTCAATTAAGCAGTTGCCAAGACTTGAATTTGCGCACAGCGTTTGCCGCTTATCTGTCTTCGGAGAACAGATGGTAATAGCTGCACTTACACACCATCAAAAGCCAATAAGTTCCTCGTTTCGTAACTGATTGCGAATTGATTTCGGCTGGTCTGGTCTGTCCGTGAAGAGTGTGTGTGCCGAGCCGGCCTCCACGATATCGTGTGCAATCGCCGTGAATGAACAGTTAGTTAGCTGTTACTTTTGTTTCGATGGTCAAGACTTCAATACTTCAACAAGCATGGGTGTTATTGCCCTTAAGGATAACGCAGAAAATGTTCACTGAAGCGCAAGCGCTAAAAATCTTCCAACTGCCAATGCTCTTCACACTTCACATAAACTTAGAAACTTTAAAATTAAAAAAATTAAATTGAAAGTTTTTAAATCTAAATCGTGGCTCGTAAAAGAAATGCACAATCAGTAAACATGACTTGTCCATATCAATTGACATCTTTCAGTATCGATAAATAACCGATTTCCAATTAACCCTTTCAAACTTCTCGCTCAAAGCATAATACCATCTGTCCCTCGATAAGAAAACCGCAGGTCTTATGTGAATTGACTTTCGCCAATGTGCAACAGTCTGTATGTGAGTTCACTTCTTCTTGGTGGCGCGAGACTGGTGTTTGTTTGTCTCTGGCTTGATCTAATAGAAACAAGTACATTATCTGCGGGTGATTTACGATCGCTGATATATTCACCAAATACGGCGATGCAATGCAAATTCTCCGTATGATTCGACGCGTCGAGCACATAAATCACAACCGCGAGTCTTGCGCGCGCCAAGCACCAACGAAAACCGAATACGAATAGCAAGTTTTCGACGTGCACAAGTTAATTATTTCCACGTGGAATTAGGACACAGACACTTGATTTATCAAGAAAATTACTCACCGATAAGACGTTTAAGAGTCTTAGAAAGTTCCTAGATTTTTCTTAAGAGGAAACAGCCTTAAGACTGTCTTGCGAAAAATTAATCGATGTCCAATTATAGCTGAATGAACTGAACTTGATGACATTAAGTTCAGTTCATTCATTCAGTCCTTTTATTTTATTATTAGGGCATGTGAATAAACTTGATTTCAGTGCATTTAATTAACGGACATCATAACGGTTCTTGGAGAGGGCAGGGTAAGCTGCTAAGAAGTGCAAAAAGTGTTTCAATTCAATTCAAAATAAGCCTCAGTGTGGAAGTCAAAACTCATCTTCAATTATTAAGAGATCGTTTAGTTTTTCACAGTCAAGTCCAAGGCCTATTAGTGCTCGAACATTTCAATTACAGCCAAAGTTAAGCCAACTCGTGAAAAAGTTTGAGGCATGGTTTGCTCTGCAATGACCTCTTTAAAGTGCACACCCGAAACCGGCAGAAAATCATCATCATCATCATCGGCGTCGTCGTGGATGGTCAGAGACCTGGCAACAAACAAACCGCTCACGCGTCCACTCATCCCGTCTACTCATTGAAGCCTTGCGCTTGCATTTACTACCCACGTCATCACTGAACTCAAGCGCCATGAGTTTTTTCCTTCACGCTTCTGTCTTTTATTTCATTTCATTTAAATTCAGTTCAGTTCAGTTGATTTTATTCAGAGTTCATCAAGCAAAGAAGCTCCTCTTCTTCTTCTTCGTGTCAACCATGTCTTCCAAGAACCAAAGAACCCAATAACTGAAGCGAACTTCAAGTGAACTGAACTGTATTTCGATTTAGATTTATTTATTTCTTATCGCACTCGAAGTTGCCACGAATGATGCTATCTGTGCTTTTATTCGCGTTGCTCGATCGCGAGATAAGACGTGCAACAAAGCGCTGAATGGATGGTCATTCCGAGCGGGCAAACAGGCAGGCAGCGTGTTCGATTAGCGCAATGACGTTCGATCAGGAAGTACAAGCACAAGTACGAGCATTCGCATTCGAATCGGATAAACATTGCAAAGTAATGGTGTACTTTGCAAGGCATTGCAAGCCATTGCAGTGCATTATGTAACGCTGATTATGATTACACGCGTTATTATAAAACATTAAATAACTCGTTTCGTATTGTCTCGCTTATAATATTATATTAAGCAATGGGGTTTAGTGTTATTGCTACTGATTCTGAGCTTGCTTATTATGCAAATATAAACATCATATCTTATCATGTACGTATCTCTTTATTCCTTATTGAATAAGTCTTCAAATTAAACTTAATTTTTAATTTTTAAAGCACTGTTCACAAGCAAGTTCATGTCTCCAAAAAAGGGAGAACCAGTTTGGATCACACGTGAGTGGTCCTAATACACCTACAGCGGTACAAGAAACCCTCTTCTGCGCAAGCGCCTAAATGAAAATGAAATACAGCGAAGAGACCAGACCAGAGCCGAGAAAAAGAGTTGCGGAGTGCTCGATACGAAAGAACAATGGGTCCGTATAAAAATCCATCCATCCGCTTTACATTTCCAAGTGAAGTGAGTCGGTGGTGCTGTGAGAAAGAGCGCTTGGTGCGCTGCGCTGCGTGTATTGTGCGTCTCCTCCGCCATGCCAAGGCCCAGCAAGCCGTTGAAGAAGAAGAAGTAACCACTTGTTGTTGCTGCTGCGTCGTCGCCGGCGCTGGTTCTTCGACGTCGTCGTGAGGCTGGCTCGTAAAGTACCGTGAGAGTAAAATGTGTCCGCGATTTCATTCACAATCGCCGATTGCTAACTAGCGTGGCATGCTCCGTGGTGACAATTATTCCTGTCTGTGGCTAATCAGCAAGCACTTGCACTTGTGCGTCTGCAATATCTTGCATTATGGATGGACTACTGCAGTATTCGTACACCACGACGCTCAATTTTCTCAAGGGCAAGAGCGAAAAGTCCTCCTCGTCCAAAAAGTAAGTTTAAGTTTATTAACTTCACGTATTAAAATACAGTAGGCAGCCCGGCAAGCACGTTAATGTTTATTTATATTTATGCCTTGTACCGTGCTTAACAGCAATGCCTGCAAATTTCAATTGGTAATTAAAACTTAATGGATGATTAGACGGTATTAAAGCTTTTTATGAGAATGAAGATGAGTTATCCGCATTCAAGCTTCGCAAGATATGTGCAGTGCAGTGCAGTGCATTGAGTTATGTTGTTCGAATATCGTTTACACACTTCTTCACTTCCATTCAATTTCAGCTGGCCGTTTATTACATTTTGTGTAATTCATTTGCGCGCCATTAATGAGCAGCACCGGTCTGAGCTTCTCGATAGAGTTTCTGTTTCCTAATCGCTGGAATAATTGCTCATCAATCATTCATTTATATTTGCTTCTGGATGAACGAACGAGTTCACAAGTTCAACTCCATTACTCTTAAGCATATATGCGGAATAGTCTTCTATATGTTTTAAGTTTGTTGTTTATTTCATTACGTAGTTATAATTAATTATTAATTAACTGTAGTTTGTAAATATTTTGATTAATTTAAATTAAAGTAAATCTCCCAAGATTAGTAGAAAGAAAGAAGAAATTTGAGAAATTTTTAGAGAATTTATGAATGGAATGAATGGAAAGATGCGTATCTGAATTGTAGTTAAATAACATTAAGACAATGAATGCACAAGACGGAAATAATTTATTACAAAAGGATGCTTAAGCGTACGCGCAATATGAGTCAGAACTTGCATCTCATTGTCAGCCAGCTAAGTAACTGTTTTAGTTACAGTTCAAAGCCAGATTCGGATTCCGATTCGGAGGTGAATTCGGTAAGGTTACGTTACCAATGAGTGCGCATCTTTAGTTACGTTTACGTACAGTTTTTCTTCATTTATCAGAAGGCCATAACGTGTTATCTCGAAAATCAAACACGATTTGTGCGATTGATTGATGATTATGTGTTTTTAACTTGAATACTTGAAGACATAAAGTATCTTATTGTCCGATCTTGGATGGAAAATTTATTTTCCAACTCTGACAACTATTTGTTAATGAGTCCTAAGGAATATTCAAGAATAATATTTGCGTTTCCCAAGCAAACTAATTTTTCTTGTATTTTCTGTCGTTTGATTGTTTTCGCACATAAATGTCAAAGTCACACTCAAAGTCAAAGTCAAGTTCTTTGTAGTAATGTAGTCATAAATCTAACACCTTAAGATGTAAAGCAAAAGAATGAGGACTCGAGGTCTTATTAATCATTGCTTTGCTCAAAATATGAGTATAATTGCAGTTGGAGAATATTGTTCGAATTCAGAATTATTGTTTCGCCTTCTCAGGACTTGGCATTCGCCTACCGAGCACGCTAATTTATGTGAGAGACTGGCTCTTGTGCGTCTTGCTGGCTGGCATCTTAAATACACACTTCCGTCTATTATTCTCCTGGTACTTGCTCATTCGAACCAACTTTTCATTAAATTCCTATCAAGAGCGTGGTGTTGAGTGGTTTTTTCTATAACAAGCGTAATAATAATAGTTTTACAATTGTTACATACTCTTTACTCAGGAGGTAGGTACTCATTGTAACTTCTCACAAAGTTCTCAAAGAAAAGACAGACTTTATTTAATTATTTTTGCGTAATGTCAGTGAATTACTTAATGGTAATGGCACTGCAAATGGTAATTCTTTTTCTTCTTCTGATTCATCCAGAATCAAGCCACAATCAACTTGAAGTGAGAACTACAAGAAATAAGTCAAAACCAAAGCCATAGACAAGGCTAATAGAATTTTATTTACTTTTTCTTGGAGAAACCAAGCGCAGCGCCCATTTTGTTCGTGCTAATGTATTTATTGTAGTAATTTAGCATCCATCAGACAGACACGTAGAAATATAGAACTAGGAATGACGCATCTAATGGAATTTTCACACAGCCAGTACCCCAGCCAGTCATTGAGTCGAGCAAGTGCATTGAATGCGATGCAAACGCTGAGAAAGATAACGCAAAAATGCTCTTTATTACATCGGAGCATTCGGCGGGGTCTGTTTGATCTGCACCGACTTGACTTGACTTTCGCGTGTGTATATGAGCCATGAGCTCACTCTCCGCCGCAAGACGCAAGCAAGCCGAAGAATTGTGCGCGCACGACCATCACAGACTGCGCCCGACAAAGCGACGAGCAACAATGTGAAGCGCAGCCAGCATGGGATTTGCAATGAACTTTGAAATTGTGAATTATGTGATCTATGCTTCCACAGAACAAACTCAAACGTAAACGCAATCCAAACACAAATAAATCGATAAAACTTCAACTTATTAAAAAGTGAACGTAATCTATAATTCTTATCAATATTATAATAAGATAAATCTAATTGCTAATTACGTATTTGAGCTATTTACATGTAAAAAGTGAACGTTTTAAGTCTACATACACGTAATTACTTTTTGATATGCGTATTAGAGCTTCTGAAGAATCTTAAGATATCTCAAGAAGCAATCTGCTATTTTTAACTGTTCACGCTTGCCAAGAAATAAATTGATTAGGTTTAATGTCATTCACTCAACTCAACGAAGAGTATTTTAATTATACGTAACTAATTTAAATAAAGTTTAAAAAATACTTGAGAATCTCAAGAAAACCTTAAGAAAAACAGATAATGCAGTGAGAAATCACAATGTCATCTCAATGTTGTGCAAATTCAGCGATGCAAGTACAACTCTGAACTCTGTCTCTGTTTTCAATTGAAATTCAGATCCACGAAGAAAAAGCAAGAGTTTCGTCCAAGGAATGAATGAAACCGCCGCAATCCGCGTCCAATCTATTTCTCTTTGTGCATCCGGTGTGAAGTTCAGCACCCGCGACAATGAGAGTGAACTGCTGGTGCATTCCCTGCAACAAAATATCCTCCTAGGTTTACCTACTTGCGTAACCATAAACTGAGAGCATTCATCATCAACATCACAGCGCGTTCATTTACTCCACTCTTAAGACAGCAGACAGGAGGCATACTGCGCGTTAATATTCAATAAAACGGCTGTGAAATTCATTGGCGATGTTTAACGACAGTTAGGATTGTGAAAAATTCAGAAATTATGTAAGAACAAGTCGCGCCCGATGCGATGCGATGCGGCGGAAACGCTCGCTCGTCTGCTCGTTCAATGTACTCGCACTCGCCTAGTACTCGTTTGTTATTACGGCGCGGCCCGGCACGGCGATAGCAATAAACGCTGTTGTGTTGCACTTGAGCGCTGGAATCTCCAAGTTCCTTCGATCCTTCTTTCCTTCCCACGACAAAAACGCTGTGATTCAATGGGAGCTCGAAGATTGAAACTACAAGGCACACAAGTCTACAAGACTTGCACTTCGAGGATGTAGGTATAAGGAAGAGCTGAGAAGACCGGACTGGACATTGAAGAGGCATCAAAATAAACTACTCCGAGAGGTGTAAAGATTCACATCAAATTTGATGGTTGCGCTTGCGAATGATGGAGTTGACGCTTCCTTGTGGAGCGCTCGTCACGAAGCCACGCAAATCTAGGCACATAGGTATTATAAGAGCAAGGCGATGATTGAAAATGTCATATCATTCCTAGAGCGCAAAGTTTAAGTTTCTTTGATTGATTTGACAGGTCAACTTGGGGAAAGCTCACGACATGACATGAACGAAAACAATCACCGATTGTGTATAATTGTTTGATGAAGAGTAAAAGTTTGAAGAAATTGCACTCACAATAACACAAAGCATGAATAACGGCAAAACTCCTACTAAACTTTATTCCTGCTTGGAATATTCGGTTTCCTTAAGCAATAGGTCACTAGTACTAGACATAGTAAGTAAGTAAGTGTGCACACCGCAATTAACGAGCGTGCAATTACACGTTCTAAATTTCAAGGAGGAAATTTTTACGCGTGTGTTGTTTGTTGCCTACATCGCGGCTCGTCAACTTCAATTCAACTTCATGCAACTTACATGCTGCTTCATTGTATTGTACATATAATATAATGAACGATGCAGAAACAATAGAGAATCACACTCTACATCGCCAGCAAACAATAGATTTATCTCGGAAGGAGGAAGGAGTTGAAGTAATAATATTCAATTAACTATATCAGATCCATATCGGGAACACTTATAAGTTAGTGTTCCACTGGACATAGACAAGAAGAAATACGGGGAGATGTCTTAAGATTAAGATTGGCCACAAAAACATGGCTTAACATTGCAAGAATATGTAATTATGTAAATGTTCTACGGTTACATTAATTACTCATAAAACAATGCTCATTACTGAGGAATATTGCACTCGGTGGGTGGCTGATCAAGGAATTTGCAGACCGTCTCGAAGAACGCTTTGGCCAGTTTACCTCCTGATTGGTCTGCGCCTTGGGCCAGCACTACCGGCGGCTTTATCATCGGTACTTTCTTAGTACGATAGGCGTTTTTCAAGAGAAGTTCTAAACCTTGGTTACTCTCAGCGCAAGATGTCAGTTTTTCCACGGGAAGATTCACTAAATCAGCGCACTAAATATACAGAATTAAATAAAGTTTCAAACAAATTTAAACCTAATAATACTTTAGTATAATCTTCTGGGTTAGTCTGTGCACCATTGGCCTGGACCATGCATCCTAGGAACTTGACCTTATCGTCTTGGCATTCAAGAAGACTAAAGGCACATGCATGAAGAATATCTGCTTTGCAATTGTTAGGATCGTCATTGACGCAGTTGAATTGCAACTTCTGGACGTGTTCTGTCATTCCGTAGGGGACAAGGTCCATGACTAGTTTCTCAGCCATGCCAGGGACTTGATAAGTGGGCAGCAATTGCTCCTCGACGAATTTCTTGGTGCTGTCAGAAATGGCATCGTAGAAGATTGAGATTTTAACTGCAGTTAACCTCTAGAATTTTGGCTTATGTACTGCGTTCCTAGTGCAATATTTCAGTAAAAATAAGAAAACTCACTTGAGCCTGCGCTGACCACAAAGGCAACAGACAAACGAGCAAGAAAAATGACTTCATGTTCACTCTTTATCACTACAGTTCAATACTTCTACTGTAACTGAAGTGGCAGAAGTGTCGCAACGCCTTATATTCATTGATTACAAGCGCTAATCAGTAGCAATCATCGCAAATGTTTATTTAATCACTTAACAAATAAGTTATTTAAATTAACTAGTTATGTTATCGCAAAACACATAATTATTTAATCTCGTGTCAATTAATATATTATCTTAAAAGTACGCTTGAAAAATATTAAATTATTTAATTGTCGCAGAATTTATAAAATTTGGAAATTCTAATACTTAACTATTATAATACCGGTATTTAAACTAATTAAGGTATACTCGTATAATTAATAATATATATAAATGTAAAATATTTCAACAATTTTTCGAATTATTTATTAATCTTGTTCTTGCTTTGTAGTTTCTTATGTTTAAAGACCTAGATCTTAAAAAAACTCATTAGTGCTAAATATCTTGTGTTTAAATGAGATTATAATTGATTTTGTCCGGAGCAAACATTATGAGCTCATTAGAATTATTCAAATAAGTTCTAATTAATGAAGTTAATGAAAGTCTTGTGCTGGTTTGTGCTAATTCCTTCTTACGCATGATTTGCTCACATCACATCGCATCACTTCTGCGAAGACAATATGATTGATGCGCTGGAATGCTGAGAAACGCAGCGTTTAATTGATTGCACAAAGGCGTTTGCATCAGTTTGGTTCTAATAGACTTGCGCTTGCGATTGCGATTGCTTTGCCTTGGCTTAGCTTAGCTTGACTTACAATGCAGTTACAACATTGCAGTACCAAGAAGCAAGAAGGATATACGCTCGGATAGTTCGCTGGCAACAGCCAGTAAACTATGCGATATTTAGAAGGGATGTCACGAGGACGACTAACTACAACAACCAACAACCAGCGACCAGACGTGGTCACGACGCTGACCTCGCTCTTCACAGCACGAATTCACGGTCAGCCTTCGACGATTTTTCACCGCTCTATCGGCTCGGCCGACAAGAAGAAGTCGAAATCCAATCGAGTATAACTAGAAAATAACGTAACGAGAAAAAAAACGCTGGTGCGCTGCGCTGCGGCTCAAAGGAAGCCGAGAAGGTTTTCAATTCCTGCGCAGCGCACGTCCATCGATCGATGATTAAGACGACAATCATTCGTGCAATTTTTCGCAGGTTTATCAAACGCAGACATTACTTACATTTAATTATACATCGCTGACTATGCGCGTAATTCTCGCAAGACTTGAGTCGTCTCAAGACAAGACAAGCCAAGCCAGCAGCAAGGCAATGATGATAAAATGGTCTAATCAATTTATTATATTGTCGGTCTTATTCTTAGTCAACGTCTTCGTCTCAAGAAAAGAGCACTTGTTCCCTTCCTTGCAACTGGCAACTTGCTGGAATATACGTTTAATGACATCAGCGGCCTAAGTGAAAGAGTGTGTAATTTAAGCACACAAGTTTGCTGCATTCGCCGAGTGTGGTCTGCGCTGTCGACTTGATCTAACGACAAACTGGAAGAAATAAAAGTAGATAACGGTCTGGCGCGAACGAACGCCAAGTGCCTGCGTCGTGCGGAGACAACATGCATAAAATTTGATAGCATTGATTCCACACACGCGCAAAATAAGAACTAACAATAAGAATAAGAAAAGCCAATGTAAATGCAAGTTTTATTACAATAATTATGCATGGATGCAAATATGATTGAATAAATCCAGCGAAACAATCAACTTTTTCTCGAATAACAATTACTTCTACTTACTACTATTTTATGGAAAGCAGTAATTAGTTGGCAAAGTTCATCAGGACTCGTAAAAATTTTACGATTTTACGATTCTCTAGAATAGAACAGAGTAACTTTTCATTTATTTTGATATTTGTGTTGGTTTTCGTTTTCATTTTCATTTTCGTTGGGAGTTCGCTCGGTTGCCTAACTGACAATTATGTGTAATCATACAGTAGTGGCAGTCGAGTCACTCAAGTAAGTAAAAGTACTCAAAAGATTGTTGATTTGTAGTCAGAACGAACGACGCGTAGGTAAATACATTTCAAGCACGAATTATTTATTATTTGTCAATCAGGCAGCGATTACAATCATCTCACGTTTTATCAGGTACGCACATTGCGTAATGATTTCGATTTCTTAGTCCAGGTGCTAATCTACATTATTTAATCTTCTATTAAATAATTAATAATTTAAACTAATTTCTGCTGAGAGTAGGATCTGTTTAAGACAATTTTAAGAAAAATTTCTAAACAGTTGCTGCCCTCGACATTTGTTGGGTATGTACTGGGCCAAGCAGTCAGTAATCAACATCAAAAACAATCAGGCACAAGGTAGGTGTGTGTTTAGCCAGGTGTAGGTATTACACATTTAGTGGCACACCGAACCGCGCGCGCGTTCATTAATCACCTGGCAGCGAATTGAAATCGACGAAAATATTGTTCGCGACGCACGTAGGTGTGATCCTCATTACGGGCATTACTCGTCATTAACCTCTTTTAATTAGACACGCTGATTACTAAATGTTCAATTACAGTACGCATTAAGGCATAAAATGCCAAATCCGGCCGAAAAACGATGATGGATCTCAGGCTCAAGACTCAAACCCGAACCTAACGTGAATTTTAATTACCCATAGGCCATAAATGTATTAAATATTAATTGTTGCTAATTATTTATGTCGTAACTAACTGTGTTTCAATGATGTGTTGTTTATTTAAGACACGTAAGTCTAAGACAAGCCGAGACAAGACCAAACAAACGCTCATTAAAAATTGTGCAAAAGAATAACTTTAAACGTCTATAACTTCTTAACGTGTCCTATCTTTGTGAATATTTCACAAGAAAAAGCAGACAAAAACTAATGAACAATTGATAAATGTAAAAACTGTAAATTTGTTATAAATATGACAAGTAGCAAACAAAACACACCATCTCATTAAAACTTTTGTAAAAATAATTTTTAAACCCTTATAACTTCTTAACAAAAAGTACTATCGCTGTGATTGTTTCACAATACAAACTAAAACTTAATTAAAAATTAATAAATGTTTGAACAATTGTCGATTTTTTTTTATAAATATGACAAATTGTCAGAAAAAGATACTTAAACAAAAAAGTAAAAAGTGTAAGTGCAAGTAAAGTGAGCACAAAAGCACCTCAACTGCAAACATAAATACAAACGCGCATTATAAATAATTGCAATAAGAGTGTGCGATTCGGTTGAAAGACTTCGGACAGGTAGATTAATGTTTTTTCATTTCCATGGCACAGCGCGCAGCGCAGTGCATTGGATTGCAAATTGCAAGTGCAAACACTGAGCCGACTGGATTTTCGACTGCGTCTTGCAACAACAAAGCCAACTAATTACTTTATTTATGTTCGCTTATGTCTTCCCGAAGCACGCGCTTGCGCTTGCGTACAATTTGAAGAAACAAAACAATCGTGTTATCGCTCATTCGTTCCGCTTTGAAACCCAAAGAAAACAAGACGAATCGAAGTAGAATCAGAATAAGAAGAAGAAGACGACCACGAAGAAGATGCACGTTCAATGAGAAAGTACCTATACATAGGTACTATTAGGTACATCTAATACAAAAGCAAACCAAACCAAACCAAAGCGAAGCGAAGGAAGCATGCAGAAGGGTAAAGTAAAAAGCATTGCAATAAAATATTCCTACGGCCGAACCATTACAGCAATTATATTTTATCATATTGTAGCATCGCATTATCCACCCATCCAAAACATCATTCCTCGCAATATGACGGGCTCACGATCCAAGCATCGCAAGCGCAAGCGCAATATAATGTAAAATATTACATTGCTTGCCAGTGAACTTCATCTATCTGACTGCTTGGTTGCCTATACTTGAAGAAAGATCGAAGAACGCCAAACACCAATCGCCTCAAGTTGAGTTTGACTTTGAGTTGCGACTTACCTTACCTTACCTTGCAAAGTAAATGTATTTACTTTTGCCTTTTGTTATAATAATCGATATGAAATGCCAGCCAGTACTAGCGTATTATTGCATTAATGCATTTCACTGGCAAGGTTGTATAATGCGAAGATATACTTATCTCTTTGCAAACTTTTGTAATCGAAATGACAAATTTAATGACGACACCTTATTGCCGGTGCCGGTGCCAGTCGGCGACAACGCGTTTCGCATTAGCCAAGTGCACTGAGAGGCTGACCGCCGACAATTCATTGGGATAGTTTAAGCGGCGCATTAAAGTCGGCAATAAATATGTGTCTGCTTAAACGTCCGATGATCGGCTTTTAAATATGGGCGAACAGGCTTCTGGTCTTGAATGCGGCGGCTTCTGCCATGCCGGCTCCGCCACTTCTCAACTTCTTCGTCTCTTCACTTGCTTCACTGCATTGCATTGCTATGCTTCGCGAACTGTGTCAACTTTTAGATTTATATTTTTCCCATTTGATATTCAAATGCTGAACTAGATTTCAATTTCCAATTCCAATTCCAGTTCCCCGAACTGGCTATTACCTACACCGGCCAGATGCAAGACAGATTAACCATAATAAATGGTTTTGTTTGGCTCTGGTTGCAATTGCTCTTTGAATTTCAATTAATTAAGTAAAGGAAACTGAAATACCACCAACAATGGTACAGAGGTACGGCTTCGCAGTACGTTTTGCGTTTAATCTGGCTCATTAATACGCAGATTTACAATATTTCCAAGGCGGAGGAATAAAGGAATAAAAGTCAGACAGCAAGGAAGGTCGCAAGAGGAGGAAAGTGTCTTAGATGCGCACTTGCAGTGCATACACAGATATTATTGTGTTTCTATAAATAGCACTCAGGCTCAGAAGTGCGGCGACCAACACGTAACTACAAATGATAGCCAGCGACATGCAAACGTTGCCTACAAGAAGGTACTTTAAGCGCAAGCGCTTATAAGGCCAGGATGAGGCGCAATCTTCCAAGGATCTGCGAGGAAAAAACAAAACAGAAAAAAACATTTCATTGCGTTTCCGTTCTTTATACCTCAACGTCTTGAAAGATGCAATAACTAAAAGCAAAAGAGATTATTATTATTCAATTTTATTGAATAACACGTAATTAATTAAATATTGTAGAAATTGTTCCCAGAGTCTTGAATTGAATTTGTTATCAAACAAGTTTACTTCAATCAATAAAGATTACATAAGCGGAGCTAAAAGGTTAATTTAATCGTTAAATTAGTTTTATGATCGATCGTAATTGATTAGTTTATTTGCTTGTACGGCAAATTGTCGTAAGCGAGAGTGGAAACCAGGCTAGAACGCACGTTTAAGGTGGTGGTTGTTACATTTGTTCGCATTTTTCATTTTTCTCACGCAAGCGCAAAGTTTAACTTCACGAGTGATTAAGTTCAGCGTCAGAAAGCGAACGAGTTATAGCTACCGATTGTTCGTAAAGTTTAGACTAATATTTTAACGCGCTGGTTATTAATTGGCGTCGTGCCGATTGGCTAAATTATTTTAACACGATTGCTAATTAATTCCCGCGGAGAGAATGCGAAACAAATGCACGCGTCTTTTAAGGAAACTTTGAGGGAAATAATCGATGCAAATTTATTAATGGTATTGCACGCCGGCATAACCTTAGCGAACGATTAATAACGTCCAATTAAATGCACATTTCGAATGCTGACCACTGTGTTTGGTTGTTAGTCCTGCCGCATTTGGCGTGCACGCCGCGCGCGCTTTTCGTGACTCGCTCCAGTGACAAAATGAAGTATAACAGGGTCGATAAAAGGTCAGTGCTTGTGCAATTTTTCCAATTTAATCATCCACGAAGCACACTCAAACCTAAACCCCTGCCACAGCCAGTGGCAGTAACAAGTGACAGCGGCAGGCAAGCCACGAAAAACCTGCCGTCGCGAACGGTTTTTCTGCGCTCGGCGATCACGAGTCCTGCCATCCGGCGTCACATAAAGCATCATTAGAAAACGCTTTTGTCTGTTCTTAATATCGCTTACCTTAGCTTGAAACTGGCTTAAGAAAGGAATCATTTCCTGTATTTTTCCGTGGAATTCTTGGCGTGCTTTTCAAATGGGCCAATTTGTTTCGCATATCCTTTGAAATCCATTTGCTATTGTAGTGTGGGTACAACAATAAGAAAGACATTAATACGCTACTCTCCGTTCCACAACTGAACAAAAACCAGTTCAGTTTATAATGTAAAGTAGTGTTATTTATCTCTTATATATCATTAGCCGAAAATATTTACTCATACTTTGTAAACTTTAGAAAAACGTAAGTAACTGTTCTGCTAACACACAACTGACTTAATCAAAGTAGAGAGATAACAACGCATTCATTATTGGATTTATATGCAGATCAAACCATGCCAGACCAAGTCAAGGATATTTGGTAATTGATGAGAATGTATTGTTACGCCTAATGGCCGTCTCTTGATACCAAACGATACCAAATTTTGTTATGTTATTGTACAATACATTCACTTCTGAGTCTGAGTTTGATGAGCAAAACACTTTCTGGTTCTTCTGTGTGCGTGTGGTGTGTTTTGATTGACACCTAAACAGGACTCAGAGACTATAGATTGATGATGATTGTGAAGTGAATCAGATCAGTGAAGATGGAAAAAAACCCACAACAAATTGATTGTGTTTGTGACTCATAAGTGTGTTGAAATGCTCCTGATTTATCCACTTCACAGACTTGTGTAATTACGTACAAGGGTGACAATAATTTATTACGACTTAATGTGATACTCAAGCACAAGTCTGTGCAAGAAGTCTGTATTCAGTATGCATCTTGCATTTTTCTTTTGAGAGTTCAGACGATGTATGGCATGGTCAAAGACGATGCTGCAGAAGAAGAAGCAGAAGAAGAGAAGAGGACCGTAACGCACGATGCACAGGCACGTTGCGTAATTTACGAAGCGGCCGCGAGAAGAAAGAATTGGAAATGATGATGATAATACATGAGTTTGCCCTTTTTACCGTTAACCCCCGCACTTTCAGTGGCAATAATTTACCTTCGCGTCGTGTGTCGCTCTCGAGCGTAAACGTACTGCAACTTCGACTTGAGGTCCATGTAATTTGCAGTTATTTTAATTTAACCAAAATTATCTTTCGCCAAAAATATCCATCCTTGCGCAAGCGCAATTGTCGCGTTGGCGGTAATTGTTGTCAAATTCGAATTCGGACTGGCACGTTATGCAACCAGACTTGCTATGTAAGGACATCTTACATATCACCTATCCTGAAGCAAAGCGAACGAAGTTTGCCAAATGTCATACAGAACTGCATACAGAACAGATGTTTTAATTGTAGGTGGAAGTACGCCAGAAATGCAAGAGTACACAACTGACTGCTGTGATCTGATGACAAAGACATTATCTGCATGCGTATGTCCTGTCTGTACACACACTACCATCCAGGGAATCAACAAGCAAGCAAGCGAGCAAGCAAACGAGATCGAAGGACATTAAAATACACCTCCCATAGAAATCGCGGCGAGGCGAGCGATTACATGAAAGTATTCAGTTTCAGCGCTTTGCCTATTTTGGTAGCTTGTCCTTTGCAAGATTTTTTACGTGCCAACCAACCAGCCGAGCTCTTATCTATGTTTATTGCTTTGAACTGCTGCTATTACCTTGTCTCCTTACTAGAGTACACTGCAGGAAAATTAATACTTGTCTATATTAGATTTTTAAGAACTCTATAAAAAGAATCTTTTAAAAAACGTATGCAACGTCTGAAAATGTATTAAACTGTGTTTTAGAAATAAAAATTGAACCTAAAGTTGAGTGTGAGTGAAAAATCACTTTTACATACCTTTTGGTTATTGCCAATAGCTTTCAGTCACTGATATATCAGCCGATACCAAACAGTGTTATATGCCCACTAAGATTATACAATATGTTTCACTTTTGCCCAAATTAGCACAAAACTCACCGCAGCAGCAAGCCATTTATTGAAAGGTAAACTTCTAAAGGAAAGAAAAGCGCTCATTATGCAGCCAACACTACATCGCATTATAAAAATGTCAAATACAATAGATCATTAAGCAAAGATTTCGCAAAGCGAAGAAACTGAAAGAAATGAAGAATAAAACAAATCGTTTAGTTTATGAAGAAACACAACACTGCACAGCTCTGTGTGCTCGCTCGTATATCCCAGTCTCCAGTCGCCAGTCAGCGTCAATCCGTCAACAGCTGTAAATTAATTAACCGCTTGTCGATAATTAATTAAGCAAGCAATCAATATTGTTGCCGAAGGAACTCAGTTCTCTCAGTTCGCTTCCTTTTACCGCCGGATTTTTTCGCCTAGATGTGGCGAAGCCAAAAACAAACGAGCATTTATTGTCTTGAAGAAAACGCAAACGTAAACGTAACGTAGATTCGTGCGAATGTCGATACGTACTTACATAGTATTGTAATGAAAGTTCTTACTCGTACCAAGACAAACGACACCGAAGGGAAACTCTTCAAGACGTTTCGGAAATCGCGTCGCTTTACTTCGCAGATGTTTAATTAGATGCACTTCCTCGTCGGTCCGCTCACTCGTGGGTGGCATTTCAGGTGTTTTTCATACCGAACCGAAGCTTTCAATTAATTAATGCATTACGGTGCAACTCTAAACCTTTTCTCTTATTAATTTCTCCTCTAATCGCTACAAGCATACGAGAAGCAATAATTTATTTACGTCCAGTAATATTGTATAATGACAATGCATTTACGTATGCATACTGAAATTTGCATCATTAAAGCAGACTATAAGAAGAGTTTGAGTAGAGTTGACTAGAGTTGAGTTGAAACCCCTCTGCGCGCGCAGCTCGTGCTCAGAGAGTCACCGAATGAATAATAATAATGTCCATCTTAGTACAGCCTTATAGGTTGGTTGTTATACGAATAGGCATATTGGAGAATAGGTACATAACCTAACAGAGTCAGCTCAGCTAACAAGCATCCTTGGTGCCGTCCAATAAATATTACAATATTCACTACATATACGCACATCATATAATCAAATAATGTCTTCCCCTCAACCGAAACGACACAAGCAAAACGAGGTAATCTTAAGTTAAGCGAGGAAACGACTTCCTGCATTGCACCAGCAAGTAAGCAAGCAACGCTGCAGGAAGAGAAAAAACCTACAAAGTAAGCGCTTCTTCTTTTGATGTCAATACTTCTGGAATAATACGATAACATTTTAAAACTTTGAGGGTTGGAAATAAATCCATTTTGATAATGCCTAGCGTAGAAAATGAAAATTCGTTTTCAAATATTCGCCATAGAACGGGAGATATTCGCTTTTAAAGTCGGATTTTTGATCAAAATGTCCAAACCCACACAATTTTACACACAAAAATAGTTTTTGTTTCGTATGCAATCCGAAAAACAGACTTTTTCTTAACCTACACGTATTCACGTAGAGTACAGGTTGTGTCCCGATATAGCCATATCTATGTACTTTTTACTCTTCGTTTCTTGGCTTCTTTTACCTTTACCTACGTATGTATATTCAAGCCAAGCCAACAAGAGCCACCACCTTGTACACTGTTACACTGTTTAGCATCGGTGTGAAGGTGCGTGCCGAGCCCTCAGGGACATTTTTGCACTTGGTCAAGCAAACAAGCCATTCATTAGCATCTCAAATGATGTTCCTATGCAATGCTAGTCTTAAAACTCAAGAAGAAACCTAAGAGAACCATGTTCATACAAAAAATACAGTCACACCTGTTTTCCACAAACAGAATGTTCTAGATAAAAAATTAATACGAAATATGTTTTACAAACAATTCAGTTTCTTAAACATTTCACAGAAGTTTTCTAAGACTCTGTATGTAATCAATGAGTAGTGCACTTGCGAGTGCGATGCACTAATCGTTAAGAGCGTCTCTTCACCTACGCCTCCTCCTCCTCATCCGCTAAGTACATACCTTACATGCAATGCTTGCTCTTGCTCATTATTATTGAAAATAGTTTATAAATCACGACTGGCATGGCCGTACTTGAACAATTAACAAAGACAAGGCGAAGATAGGCTAACACCTCGCAAAAAGTGACTATATAGAAGTACATGCCTATAACCAAGTCGCTTGCTCTAATTTATGACAACTACTTCATTATAGCTAATTAATTACCCCGAGGAGTGACGATAAATTATCAGACAACGCCGC
>NBZA01002944.1:48122-59608 GCA_003054995.1 Aleochara bilineata
TCAGCTCAGCTCAGCTCGTGCACGCTTTGCACTGAAAATTGAACAGACGCGCAGGAGTGCACACCAAAGCCTTGCAATGCAATGCACCTCAAAGCATTAGACGTGGCAAGACATGGTGGCATGGTGCGGCGATGAATAGTGGCGAATTAGCCGCGCGCCAAGGATGCATTATGCACTTGCTTTACGGATGAATCGGCGCAATGAAAGTGAAACACGTTGGGTGCAATGCAACGCACCGAATCACCGGTGAAATTTCCGCGCTTGGCATCGCGTGCGCGTTCGCTTGTGCTGATGAAACTTGCCACCGATATGCGATATGGATATGGATTTGCTTGCTTCTTCACAATAATTGGCTGCCGTCCTAGGTATTATATATGGCAAAGCACGGATTTTAAACAAACGATTTACAATGTGTGCACTATTGCGCATGAGTTTTTGCATTGGCTTGTGCTGGGTTAGTCTTGCAATTGCGGATGGACACACAATGGAGACAAGACTTGTGCGCGCCGCATTGAGATAGTCACGACCACACACGGCCTGTGCCCGCTATGTTCGCCCATCAACAGGCCAGGCCAGGCCAACCAACTAAAAAACCATCGTACATGTGCCATTAATGCATCTTTGTAATATGCAATGACAACAACCGCAAGCACACAGTCAACTGCACTGCACTGAGTCGGTGCAAAGTCAGTCGAATATTTATTAATATACGAAGCTTGATAGTTTTGACGAGTCCTCCAGAAGTGTGCCAATGAATAACATATAACAAGGAATCTACCAGATGTTTGTTTGCAACTGCGAGTCGAGTCAACTTCACCTGCAGAATGTATCTTGAAATCTAGGCTGTTAATCTAAGTATTTACTTATTAATAAACGATTCTTGGAGCGCACTATTCGTTTGTTGGTTTCTTCGTTCGGGTACTTATCAGCATCATTAACAGCGCACGCAGGACACGACGCGAAGGACCGAGGAGCGCTCTCCTGTCTTGTCCTGTCCTGTCACGTCTAGCAGCCTGTTGCCTGTTACCTGCTGCTGGCATAATAGCTGACTTACGTTTACGTTCACGTTCAGGTTCAACAGTACAGTAGTAAAGAGTTAGGTAGTTAGTTAGTAATCGTCGCAGGTAAATGCAAATTAAGAATCTACAGCACAGCAGTGGCCGTGGCTTGCTTGCTGCTTGGTGGAGAAGATAATGTTCCAGCATTGCTGTCCGCAGCAGCGTGCACGGATAGATAAAACGCTTCTTTTCGCTTCTCGCTCTCAGGCGTGCACGCATTTTTCCCGCAAAATGACAAACAACTCTTCGTTTGCGCTGCAACCAGCGCAAGCGTACTGGTTAATTAATTGTCGCTCGAATTCCTTATAGCTGATGGCTGTAGCACAAAACTTGACTTCAACGTGAATTGCTCTCAAGCCAGGAATCCAACTGTTATTTCAACGCTTGTTAGGCGGATATCTCTACGAAGTGTGTATGAAAATTTGTATGGAATACTTATGTACATGTTATGCCACTAGCAATGTTACCTCATTTTTCTTCTTCCTTCTTTCAATATGTACTTATATTGCGTCGACTTTAGTCAAAGACCATGCAAACATACCTTGATTTCTGAGGGAGATTAACGTAATCCAGCATGAAACAGATATCCTACTTCGATAGCTCATTGTTTATGATTAAACAATACACTTGGGTTACTTACTGACACGGGCAGTGTGCTCATGTGTGTGGTGTTGACGGTGTCGTCGAAAATTTAGGAACGTTTTAGCCTACAACGTTGAGAAGGTGATACAAGTAGGTAATGATTAATTATGTCAGGCTTACCAGTGTAGGCACTACATTGCCTTTTTCGACACTTTTTTTTATCCATTTAAGTCACAACACAAAAGCACAAAGATGTAAATCGGTATTAACCTTAAAACCTATAAAACGCACCGCGAACAACTGACCACTTGGCGGGAATGGCAAAGCAATAAAAATGCACTATGTTTAAATAAATTCATTGTTAATTCTTTAAAGTTTAATAGTTTATTAATTAATTATATTTAAAAGACTTCAATATGTTTTAGTTTATATTTTTAAGTTACATTTTGTAAAACTTTACATTTAATTTTGATACACGGTAAGAGAGATAACATAGGCAACCCAGCATACTTAAAATTGAATATAAACATTGAAAAAGACAACTTGTACAATTTTTGCTACTTTGAACTACAAGCATCTTAGCAAGTCATAAACCTTAATGATCAAACGATTTAGGCATGTAAATCACGCCCGGCAGGCAGAACAATCATCGTCAATCAATATCCGCGCATTGAACAAATATGGTTCTCAAGAAAATGCTGTGCTCTGTGTTCACTTGCTTGGTAGTTACCTAATGGATTCCAACTAGGCGAAAACATCTTTCCTCTCACATCAATGCCTAACTGCAATTTGCATCAATCGGAAACGGGCGTGCCTTTGCATTGATGACTAATTCTCTTCTTAGGATAATTATATGCATATTGAAATGTGAAGATTATTCATAAATGTTTCCTATAATATACTGTATTTGCCTTGAAGAGTCAATGCTTACCTCCAAGTATCAAAAGTTCAACTGCATTGAAATCATAACATAACATTCATTAACGTATCATAAGAAGCAAATAACTGAGTAAGTAAGGTGGCTGTTCGTGGCTTGTAAGTAATTGTGTGAAAGTCAAACGAATTAAACGTATAAAATATTTCCAGAAATGTCATACAACCGAAGGCGAAATCAATAAATAAATTGCATAAATACGTACAAATCCACGAGAAAACTCAAACCAAATCTGAAACTGAAATTTAAATTGATATTGGCATACACACTGGTTTCTGCCTTTTCTGCGAGGAATTTTTGCGTTGTTGCTGCAATTTGAATCGAGAATTTCAAGCGAAACGAAACGATTAAGCATTTGCATAAAAACTTTTTACCTAGATTCGTGGTGTACTTGCATGTCGAGCAGTCCAGTTGGCGGATTTCATATTCGCGAATAATGCGGCGGGTGACGTAATATTAGAGTAAATCAATAAATAAACGGGCGATAGCAATCTATAAACTATCATTACATTGCCTACAAAAGCAATGTTGCAAATTGTGTTAGCAGTTAGCAGTGTTCTCTGCTAGAGGTGAGCTGCATTTTAATAACGCAAGATTTACGACTTGGCATTTTTGCATGTTGCTGTCTTATTATTACGTACGAAGTATGAAGGAAGCATTAAGATGCAAGTCAAGTGGAAAATTCACAAATTGTGCCTTTCTATACGATTTTACTTAAATTTCTCGAGCAACTTACACAATTTCTTAGTTACATCTTGATTCCTGCACATACAAATAAGTACACCAAAAGTACTTAAGTTGTACACATAAAGAAGCTCAAAGACGTTTTCCTCCACCGATCGTAAACTTCCCGAGTCACTTACGCAAGCGCAAAGAAGGCACTGCGAATGCGTATAGAAAGAAGACGCTCATCACCGTGACCGTCACCACAGTTCTTCTGCTAGAAAAATCGCCAATATCAGGTTGGCATAAATTACGAACGAGTGGAATAAACATGTCATAAGAAAATAGAGAAAAAAGGGGAGTTTTGTACAAAAGTACAACAATCCCTTGGAAGAAGACGAAAAGCCCACACCTCGGGTCAGGTGTTGTTCGTTTGTCCTTGCTGGACACGTATTTACTTTCAATTTTGCTGTTGTTGTTGGCTAGCGTCTTCTTTTGCTGGTGATACATTTACGCAGGCATAGTGTACCTACAATACACGCTTCATCAAGGATGCAGATAGAGCGCGACGTGCATGCGACAAGACAACGCCAGCCAAGAGAACACAACGCGTGATAGTAAGGAGTAAGAAGCGAGGAGTGCACCCCTCAGCGTAAAAATCATGCGACATCCAGTCAGGTATTTATTGTCTCCGGTGCATTATCAGATAAATGCACTTTTTCGCTCGTGCCTCCGAGGACGACGCGCATAAATCGCCGCTGCGCTAAGGAATTTACATTTAAATTGTATGCATACGTGTGCACTTGCCGCCCTCTTTTATTTCCTTTCTTGTGCCGATATCTACTTAAATACTTACTTACTTTAAATACTTACTTAACTTAATTCTTTACCTAGAATGACTTAAAATTCATATTTGGTTCTTGTGTTGAAAGAAATCTCAAAAACTTGAAGTTTTCCATCGTTTTCTTGGGTATTGATATTGAGGCGGCATTGAAGTTGCATGCACATCTAGCCAATATTGAAGGTTGGTGAACTCTCAAGGACGCGCGGCGAACATTGCGATGCATACGGCCGACGACGACGACGGCACTCCACTCTCCTTGCGCTCCTTGGCTGGCTGCAAGAAAGCAGAAAGATTGGACGGTCTCGATTCTTTTTCCTCGCTTTGGCCGTGCTTACAGCATACTCACAGTTAGCAACAACATAACATGCGACGCGGCGCAAAAGGACGCCAAGTGAGTGCTCGTAAGACAATGGCATTCGCCATCATTTCTTGGCGTCTTAGAAAGCATTCCTCAAGTGTTTTAATTTCTAGATTTCAATGAAATCTAGAAAATGTTGATTAGCCGTTATCTCCGCGAGGCTGCTGGCTGCTGCTCAGCGGAGGCAAATTGCATTGTCTGTTATTCTTCACTGTTCTGATTCCGATTCTGGTTCTTGTCCGTGTTCTTGTTCTTGTTCTTGCTCGCGCGGTTGAATGATGCGTTACACTGCGTTTGTCTCTCGCTCGCTCGCTCTTTACGCCACTCTCGGCGAATTGACGGACAGACAAGATCGCCGCGGACGCTCGATTCGTCCTTGCAATCATCCTTGACCAGAAAAAAGCGCGACGGGTTTTCTCTGCTGCTCGGTTTCGATTCTATCGATACGAAGAGAAGATGCGCATCGAGCCAATTCATGCAGAAACGAATGCAAACACGCGTAAAGTAAGTGACATAAGCCAACGAGATTCATACATTTGATAAGTAAAGTACGAGTACCTAAGTATATTTTTCTTAAGACGTTTGATCGAAAAAATTCTCCCACGCAACGTGCAGATTGCATCTTGGAAGCGACGAGAGTGGAAACTAATGTATTATCAACTAATTTCTCGCTTTAATGTGATTTTTTCATTGGCATTGAGAGTAACAGTCAGTCATAACATCGATCCTCAGAAGGCGCTCATCAATCACCGGATGCGCGAATAGACAGCGAACAAAGTGCGAACAAACGGTACAAAAATTCATTTCACGCGCTTCACTGATTTTCTATGGCGTCGCATCTCGCGAGCATTTGTTGTTTTGATCTGTTCAATAAGCGAACATTGCCTGATGTCTGTCGGCCGAGGAATGGAAAAATCCGATCAGGGTTTCTTTGTCCGGAGTGGCGTGAAGATGCACTTGATCTTGCCTTGTCTCCTATACGTATGTGTGCATTACGCCTTATTGAAAATGAAGATGATGTGACAAACCGATGAATACACGCCTTGCCATCACATCACATCACTTGATAGCGTTTTTATTCTTCAATGCGATTGCGCTTGCGCTAACAATGTCTTTCTTGATCTTAGCCCAGCATTTGTCTGACATACGCGCTGATGGGCGCTATTATTATCAATGTTAAATGTTTGTTATTGCATCACGAATCATAAAACGAATTCTTAGTATCACCATTATCAATGTCATAATATTTCTTCGAAAATTTGTTACAGAAACGCCAATACGACCAAGTCAACAAGTGTTCTCGCTCGGTGGTTAAAGGACTTAAGACATGGCGATAAGAATAGTGTCTCGCGATCGGAAACAGACAACTGTGCCCGAAGTGAATGCCCGAAAGCAATTTCAGTTTCAAGATCGCACTCAACCCTGAAGTCCGAAAAGAAGAAGAAATCCCAGGATCACCGACGGTATTCCTTCAATGACCACTCGTTGCTACAAAGAGGCAGAAGGTAGGCAACCTTTTTTACACTTTTTTACTTATACTCTGCGTTAGTATTAAGCAATCATCCAGCTGCAAGTTTCTACTTACAAACTGCAGGAAAAAGTAAAAAAGTGCGCGACTACAATACGCTCCTAATTTATTCGCCTTTTTGCAAGGGAACAATGGATGCACCTGCGCGCACATATAATATTCGAACTCGAACCCATTGAGTTTGTGCCTTCATTCGAAGCCAGACTGCCATTTATTTTATGCGTCGCGTCGCGTCGTTTACTTTTGCTTTCCTTCATTGAATCCAGCAAACGAACTCTTCAGCAATCTAACCTAGAACTTTGTATTGTATTGTATGTTCTACAAATCCACAAAATTCAATCAATGCCAGTTTGCTTCCTGAGCTTGTAATAAGAATATTAATAATATAATCATAATGGAGCCTAGAATAATTCACGTCTCATCTATATAGAGGATGAACGGCGAACGGCGTGCTGAGCAGATCAATGCAAAAAGCATGTAAATAAAGGCAAACTGCTAGGCTGCTAGAGGAGAATTCTTGCGTCTTGAGAGTCCTCTGCAGCGCTGAAGACTGTTTGTTGTGAGTTTGCATTTGCATAGATATATTCCATTCGTCGAAATAGCTCCGTAATTGACAAGGATTGAGTGTTACCATTACGGACGACACAGCGCACACGCGAGATGCGCTTTTAAGCCGCATGCTGGGGCTTTATTCGCGTGCAGCTTCAGCTTGCAGCCGAAGCTTTTATTAATTTCAAACGAATTGAAAGTTTGTATAACAAACTTATGGATCTTATAAGGCTTTGTTATGATGTGCACAAGAAACAGCATTTTCTGCTGTGCTGTGTGCTGTCTGTATTGCAATTTTAAGAGTTTTTCAAGAACGGCGAAAGGATTAAAAGACTTTTACGTGTTGTAAAAAAGTTGTAAAAGCGTCAAACGTCAAAAAGTCGTAAAGCATTCTTTATTATGGAATCACTGCCGCTCTTGACGAGCGACAGCCACGACACGACATGACACAGAACGACGTGGACTTAATAAGTTTACCTCTGGCTTTGACTCTGGCCGGGTTCTGTATATGAAAAGTGTATAAAGCATTCGCGCATATATCGCGCGATTTCATCACGCGTCTCAGTACAGGATGTAGGTATTAAAGGACAATTCTTCAGCGAAGTGACCTCACAAAACGCGCGCGGATTTTATTTCGTTTTATTATGTTTCATGCGCTTTGAAGTGAAGTCAAGTCAAGTCAAGTGTGTGTGGTGTTCTGTTATGTCTCGCCACTTTCATTCTCCATGTTTATCCGCAATAATAATTCCTGATAATAAATAACTCAAGTCAACTCGACTCAAGTCGCTCGTTTCGAGTGCATTTCGAATTCGTTGGATTAAAGGAAATGTATTTACGTCTGAAGTGGAGTGTCTGTGAGCACCTTGACCTTCCCGCTCGGCTGAGCTCTAATTAATTCCTAACTACTGTGTAATTATATAATTTGTTACTTTGCATACGTTTATTTTTTATTTATTTATAGCGTTTTATAAGATTAACGCCTTAATCTCTATCTATTAGCAAGTTAATTGATATAACTTGTAACCTAACGTGTTTTTTTTTCATTCAAAGTTATTTTCTATTTAAAATTCTTCTCTAAAGACGGATTTGGTTGCACATATTATAATTAATTATGTTATGAGATATTTGGTAATTAACGCGCCGTTTTTTTTTATAGAAAATAGGACATAATAGTAGCCAACTGGACAAAATATTACTTAAGACGAGGAGAAGCTTGAAGAGACTTACTCATAGGTAGTTAAAGGCGGGCAATGGTCATTAATAAATGTTTCTGTTCTCATTCAAGTTGAACGAACTTCAACTTCAACTTGAAGTCTTGAAGATTTAAAGATACAAGATAAACAGGCACACGTAAACGTATGCAATTCGCAAATGAAATTAAAATTTAAATTAATTTTTTGTTAGTGTTTTTTTTTGGTAAATATTACAGAAAATGTAATGTGAGTTTGATCGAATTTTTAATTAAAAGGCTGATAGATTGATACATGATATTGAGATAGGTACTGAGATGCCAAAGAGAGATTAATTCATTCGAAAGAAAAACCAATCAGAAAAAGTGCATCCCACTGAGAGTGTGTGACCAAAAAAAATTTGAAAATTGAGTGTTTGAGGCAAGGTACACGGACTTCAATGCAACCGGATAATCAAGCAGACTCCTGCCGCGCCTAATTACACAAAATGATATAAATTAAGCAAATGATATACATACGTACATAGGTTTGTACACTGCGCACTGAGCACTCACAAGCACAAACAAGTGCGTTTATTATAATCATCAGTCGTAATGATTGTGAGTAAGTGTTTGGCCAGCGAACGTGATAGCAATGCAATTTCTTCCCCGAGTTTATTTTACACTCTGTCTGACTGAAACTCGACTTGAGTTTATGCTAAGAAGCATTTAAGCGACGGCTACGTTTAGCGCATATTTCCGAATAAATTTATGCCGTGCTCGCGCCGCTCTATTATGTCACATTAGTTTCTCTATCAGAGAATCGAGTCGAACAGACAATTCCTCGTGCGCTTCCTCTTCGTGTTATTTTCCATTACGGTTACGTTTAGGCATGAATATTATGAAATCCCAACTGATGACATTATGATGCATTTATTCATGTATTCAAAGCACAGCGAGCCGTAACATGTTAGAAAAATTCATTGCACGAGGTACCATAAATTCAAATCCGCCTTGACTTAACACCTCACATGCTGACATGAAGCCCACAATTAGGATCAAGATTTAGGCTCAGGTTCAGATTCAGGTTCAGGTTCAATGCTGAGTTGCTTGGCATTTTGGCAATGGCTGTAAATTGTTTAACAAATCGCTTTGTCGACTTTGAATTTCAAATGTAAGTTGCAGTTGCAGTAGAGATTTATCACTGCAATGTTAGCAGAGATGACGCAAAACGTCCACACCTTGGTGTATTTATTCAATGATGGATTATTGCTTTGATTCGTGAGGATTTGAACCACGCGTCTTTAAATTTCTTGTCTTAGATTTTAAGGTTAGTGGTAGGTTCTTGAAAGAAAGCAGAGCTTAAGAAAGCATGGCCATGAAGACGGACACACGACGAAAGATGAGTTACGTAAGAAGATAGGACTTTTAAGTACATATACACAGACACTTATTATAGTTGTTTTCTTATTACTTAATGGTAATTGGATGATTCAGAACCGTGCACACGATATGCGCATGCGCTAAGTGTACGTAAATATTTCGAAATGTATTATATTATATTATATTATAAGAGTATCTTAAATGATCGGACGCAAGCGTAAGCTATGCATGCATTGAATTGAAAACATCCATCGCGATCGGCCGACAAGACTGACTGACTGACTGACAAGAGGTCATCCGAAGTCACATAATACGACACGTTATTATGAGTTAGTTAGGTGAGGTGAAAGTGTTTCTCTTTCTTCTCGCGACGACTTTATTCTTTTCTTGAGCTTCGTCTTGCTCGTCCTGATTGTCTTCATACATCTTCAGGCCGGTTTATATAATAAAAGTCGCTAATGAACCGTTTTATGGACGCTCAGTTGAAAGATTATGGTGTAAATATTGGCGCCGCTATAAAACTTAAAAATTTACTTTTCTCAGCTTTTCTAAAAGACTTTAAAGACGTTCAACATAAGCTGAGCATTAAACTTGTTAAATTCCTAAAACATACAGAAGCGCCATTAATATAAATCAAATTTACACGCATTTACATAAATATTATTATGTTTGCTCAGTTCCTACAGAAATTCTTACAAATTATCCAAGCAGTAGGTAGACAGAAGAGCTTGTTGTTGTGAGTTTACTTGGTCATAATTTAATTTAATTTTGTTAGTCGAGACACGACCTGATGCGATGCTTCTGCTTCGTCTCTTTGATTGCAAGAGGATCTCTCATTGTCAATGCAATGCACATGCAAGCAGCGAAAACGCATCTCGACTTAAGTTGCGAACCATTTTCGGACGATGCATTGCATTGCATTGCGAGGAGGATTGTAGGAGGCTAACACTGAGCGAACTGAAGCGGATGCAGGAAAACGTGAAGACGATGCGATTGCGATTGACGCATCTGGGCATCTCCTCCTTCGTTGCTCGTTATGTACAAATGTGCCGCGTGCGACTTTCGCGGCTTTAGACTTAGGCTTGTTATGAAAATCAGGGCCACCTTTGACACGTTCGCACGCCGCTGCCGCTGCCTCCAGGGCGCTGTTCGCGAAACGAATGCATACTAATCAAGATCAACGCTCATTCGTCTCTCCATAAGTCAAGTTATGTAAAAAAAAGTCGCCGCTGATTTAGAGTTCAAGTTCGATTTCACGCTTTTCTCTTTTTTCCCAAAAATGCTAATTGACGTGCATGAATTACGACTGATTATGACGCAATCAATTGCATAAATATTTACTCATTTGCGTCATGGATTCGTGGATTTTATTGAATCTTAACGGGACTTATCGCGCGGTAATCAAGACTTTAGGTTACCATTTATGGAAACAATCTGGAGGAAGTGTGAAGTCATTAAAAAGTTACGCTTTTTGATGATGAAATCCTATGAAATTGGAATCGGAGTTTCAGTTGATTGTATGTATTTATTGTGCAAACCAAACGTGAAATACATTCTTTGCTTTACGACTCTTGATGCGTCGAAGAAGAAGTGTCCTCGTCGCCAGGACGAAAGTGAAATTTCTTAAGAAACCAGCGTCAACGTCTTCAGATCGTAAATGAAAAATTCACTTACATTATCAGCAATATTAAAAATCCAAGCGTTTACGACTCTAACTACGAAGAGAGTTGCTTTAAACTAATGATGAAAGCAAAAGTAAAAATGTTTCTTGCAAAACATTTGACATTCTTTGAAACTAATTAGTTTTTATGCAGGTTTCTGCAATTGCCTCCCAAGCGCATCATTGGAATGTGCAGAAATCTGCAACTACAAGAATTTTTCATTTCTACTCCACGACTAAGACTAATTAAAGTCCAATTAATAGAATTATACCTACATCTATTGGTATGGTTTAGTCCTAGGCAGGACTACAACATAGGTACATGCATAACTAAGCAGAATTTTAATTTCGAATTGACTCGTAAATGTTCTTGAATGCTTGGATGAGAAGATGAAAGCAACAAATAAGCTTCGTTTGCGTGCTGTTTAATCCTTCCGTTGCATATTTCGCCTTCATTCCTGCGAGAGTTTTAGTATTTATACCACATATTTATTAAATTGCCTCCTTGGATGGTCATTTGAAATTTTTCATAAACGTGCAGCAAAAGCACCACCAGCAAGCGCAAGATCACGTTACAAGTTTATTAATTTCTTCGCACAATATTGACCAAGAAAGAAAGACAATCGGGGTTTTTAAGCAAGGATGCGATACTTTATATTATATTATATTATATTATAGGTTAGGTGACTTGAACCGAAGAGAACACGAGTTGAGATTGGAGATTGAGTTGCGAAGATAAAGAAATTTCAAAGTTACAGC
>NBZA01002950.1:960-15060 GCA_003054995.1 Aleochara bilineata
GAACTGGGGGAGATGGTGTTGAGTCCTCGGAACTTTATGGCTTGGACGTAGATGACAATGTCCGAGAGTTCCTTGGATATCTGACTGCTGCGTTTCTTCAGTTTGTCGTCGGTGTTGGGACGCTTCGTCGAACTTGTCTTGGCCATCGCGTGCGACATCGACATTTGCCGGGGAGAGTCCGTCATTATATTATGAAGCGCTTTCTCTGGAAAAGTCAAAATCACAACGAGGATAAACTTGGGGATTGGAGTGATAATGCCGCGGGACAGGAAGAAATGTTTGCTTAGGGAGGCGCATGGACAAACAGATAACTATAATTACCATCAATGTTGTCTTCATCGTCCTCGTCGTCGTAATCGTCGTCGCTGTAATCATCGTTGAACGAACTGCTGCTCGCATTGCTAATTATCGAGCTGGTCCTCCCTGGAACTGAATGCCGCACGCCGCCCCCGCCTGCGCCTCCGCCCGGCCGCATGGGCGTTGTTGACACGGCAGCGTAGTTAATTAGCGGCGTGGGCACATCCATAATCAGCTTCTTGTTCTTGATGAGGATGCGATGCTTGAGCTGCTCCGGCGAGGGCAGAACAGGCTCTTCGCTGAAGTCGCTTTCAAACAGGAAAGTGGTCACCAGTTTTTCGCCGAAGACCCGTTGGAACGTGTGGGCCATGCGCGTCTGTTGCTGCAGCGAGCAGTGGTTTTCTATCGACAGGATCACAGGATACGGCGAGGCTACAAATGCGTTCTTATCGATGGTTTCCACCACTGCGTTGAAAGGTATCTTGGTGGTGAAGGTATGCCCATGGTAGATCATCGGGTAGCCGTCGTCTCCGTCCCAACAGTCCAACTCAACGCACCGACATCCCGTTAACAAAACCTGAAGAGCAGTAGAAAGAAGCGAGTTTGAGGTCGTCTTAATCATATGTAAATGTTTACCTGGCTGTAGAGCTCAACCGAGGATTCGCCTTTCAACTGATGCCCGGTTAAGTACGTGTTATGCGAGGAGCTGATGTAGTAGGTAGACATCGACCGGGACATTTCCGACTCGTTGGGCACTTCTCGCTCGTACGCGAAGGCGAAGTTATCTTTGTCCATCAGATACCGGGCGAAGCCTTCAAATGACAGGCAGTGCTGCGCACGGAGCAGTGGGTCAGGCTCGTGGCGTTGGATCAAGGCTTTCACGTCCTCCTCAGTCCACACTTCCATCTGTCGCGTTTCCAGGAACTTGGTGAACGTTGACATTGTGATCACCTGCGAGTTATTCGTGTCTATGCCGGCGCAGTTGGTGAAGATACTCGCAGCTGCAATTGCATCGTAGATCTTCTTCTGAGGGTTTCCCACGCTGCCGTCCAGCTCGCCCCGTGTGTTTCTCGTTAGGACACTGAGTCTCTGCGCTTTTTTCGGGTCGAGTTTCACTTTACTCACTCCGTTTAACTTTGATGTGTTCACAGCCATACGGTAGGATATTGCTAATTGTTCGAAGAGATCGCGTAAATCTTTGCGAATCAGTAAACTTCAGAGGGGACCGAAAGAAAAAGACATTAATCATTGATTTTTGGTGGAGGAATGGGGGATATGCGTACCTAAAGGAACGAAAGAGTGTGACAAAGTCGACAAAGTCCAATTGCGTGTCGTAGAGAATGGATCCGACTCGGGGATGCCTGCCGTGCCATAAATGTTCGGTCGAGCCGTGCCGCTCCCTATGGACAAACACGCTCCTCGTTAGACAAGCCTGCAGTTTTTATGCCATCGCGATGGCGGAATGGAATGGAATAAAGGATTATTACGTCTGCCCACTCGGGCATGTGGGCAGCTGGCATAATAACCCCATAAACTGCTATTAGCCGCAGCGAAATACCTCTCGTATTTGGCGCTCGGCTGCGACACGTTGTACGCCAGGTGTCCAAGGCTGTGATGCCGGGAAACATCCGGCTGGTGCTCGGGGAACGTCGTCGGTGTGGACTGCCTGTGATGGTTTGGATTTCGCCAGTAGCTGCTCTCCATCACCATGGTCGCCGGCTCAACGAACTGCGTTTTCAGACTTTTATCCTGCAACGCATGGAATGGCAACTTAAATCAGCAATTTATGCAGCCTCGTATGTATTAACAGCTTGCGGCCGCTCAAGGAAAACGCATGAATATGAAATTAGAGCAGACGCGCTTCAGCGAGAAAACGGATTGCACAAGGAGGACGAGGGCACCGGAGAAATTTCCCCAGTGGCTTGTGTTACAATCAGTCGCTTGCAAGTGCATAGATATCACAATATATCAAGGATACCAGGTACTTACTTTAAATGTTTGATTACTTAAAAGTTGTTTCTTTTTTATCTTCATTGAGACTTCTCTTCGAAGTCCGGACGCCTCAGCACCAGGTTGTGAGCTCTGGGCCATCCCTGCCAGCGACCAATCCCGTCCGCCGAAGGACTATTCAAAACGCAAGAGAAAATGTCAACATTAAGAGAAAAAAGAGCAAACTATCTGAATGTGAGGCCAGTTAGCAATGGCAAACATTTCAATCCGGCATTTGGCCGACACGCACGACTTACTCTAATGGCATCCGCCGCCAGCGGGCCGCAACAATAGCCGTCCTCGTGGTAGAGCTGCATGTATTGTTCCTTGAGCCACAGTAGCCGCCGGTCGGAGAGCGTGTGCTGACGCGCAATGCCTCTTATCAGCCAGCACAGCCCGCTGTACCACACTCTGCAGCCCCCAAACGAATACAAATGATTTTTTAAATTTGCCCAAAAAGAAACGGTTACGAGGGACCCACCTGCATATCGTCGGGGGGCAAACGATGTAGAGCAGTCGGTTATCACTCAGGCCATAACCGTAGAGGATCGTGAGCGCGCACTCGCTTCCGGGTTCGTGCGTCAAGCCGTACTTCCGCGCCATTTGCGCGAGCTCGAACTCCTTCTCGGCGTCCCGACCCCCGAGGTGGATCTCCTTGACGGCCATCAGGTCGAGGAATCTGCGAGAGGATCACACAGCACATCAGTCATCCGGCCGCGGGCCATCTGCATATTGCCGGCTAATTGCGCAATTACAACAATGCCCGATCCATCATCATCGACAAGGATCTCGCCCGTCTGGCACGTGAATCTTGGGAATCTCGGATCCGACTAATAATTGATGCCTCTTGCAAATTACCCAAATTGCTTGTGGCCGCCTCTCCCATTGATTATTAATTACACGGGCGGCAGTGGGATGATGAAGGTTTGCTTAACCCACACTACACTACACCTACGTTCATCCCGAATAATTGATGCGCAAAATTTACTTCTGTTTGCTTTTTGCTGTTTAGTTTACTTCGCGAAATATTGTGGTGTAAGTCAACCATCAAACCGAGAAAGCTCAGGTCAAGAAGAAAACTTTCAATGACCGAAGTGCAAAGAGGATTAGCTTTTGCTGTTCAGCCGAGATGCGAGAAGCGAGAAGTCAAGAAATTCTATTAGATGACTTTCTGTCCTCCCCCATAGCAGAGTATTCAATGTTTTTCAACGCAGCTATCCCTTAAAGTTTGGAGAGATGCTAGTGAATTGTCCCCAATCTCAAAGGGAAGATTGCACACTTCAGCAAAGCAAAGTTTTGTAAATGGACAACTCGGGTGCTGATAAGCAGGGGTCCAAGTGAGATTATGCTCATATGCCTTCCTCACTCACGCTTTAGATCCAATTTGCTCGATGTTGTATTAGATTGCTGCTAATGTTATCTAAATTAATTGAATTTGCATGCAAGCGCAGCCCAGACCCGGACTATATAGAGATTAATGAATTAAGTCTTTTGCCCGAGGTCCAAAGTCGTCTAAGTAGAGTTGTGATTAATTTAAGTCGAAAGTTTGCAAGTGCAATTAGTGTGTAATTGTTGTGATTGATATTGGGTGTTAGATGCGTACCCGTCGTCTAAAGTGGTCCCAGTCGACTGCTCCCCGGACGCTTGCAGCGCCAACTTGCTCAGCAGGCCAGGGGCGAGCGTGTCCTCGGGGTTGTAGGAGAGATTGAAGTCGGTGGTGAACGGGTCGTTGTCGGTGATGTTGCCTGTCTTCAAACCGCTCCAGCTGGGACGCACCCAGGTGAGTGTGGTACACGAGCGATCCAGACGCAAGTACAGCAGAGAAGCGCGAACCCCCGGCGGCGTTGGGCCTTCCACGCCCTCCCAGATGACAGCCGTGCTGCCGTGGTGCAATATCTAGATTCATTGAATTGAATTGATTCATTTCTACATCTGAATGCAAATGCGAATAATGTGCGGGAACTAGGTCAAGGTCATCTGGGAAAGTGCGCGTTAAGGGCCCAAGCGCCCCAGCGCCCTACTCACCTGAATCACGTGCTGGTCGATTTTTGTCAAATGCGATGAAAGACACACAAAACTGACACCATGGTCGTGGACCAAGGGCTGCACCGGGTGATAACCTTCCACATCCAGATCGTATTCGGCGTCTAATTCTCGTTTCTCGGTGGGACCCACAAAGACCACTCTGTGCAGGTTGGAAGTCGTTGATCTGCAGGAACAACACCCAAGAAATTAAATCAAAGCAACGAGTTACGGTTCCTCAGGGTACTTGAGATAATCGATTAACGTCAGCGTCGGCGAGATGCGATGCCTAGTGTGGTAATGCTGATGACAGTGTGAGATATGGTCCATCACGGCTTGCGTGCGGTAGATCTTCTCGATGTTGATGAGTCCTCCTGGACCAATCTTAGTGAAGTGATGGTCCTCGCCGTTGTAATCTGATATGAACTGCAAAAACCGCAAACTTTGTTGAAGTTTTTCCTAAGAGGGAAGCGGTTTGTGTGGTTACCACTTGTCTCTGTTGTTGCTGTTCCTGGTCCCGGTCAGCGCCGCGCTCGCGGTCTCGACGCGTTCCCTTGGGAGGCTTGGCCTGCAGAGGGTTGGCGTCCTGGCCGGTGGCGGCGGCTGAGGCGTCGTGCTGCGCGTTGGCGAGAATGTCCCGCAGCTCCCGGAGGAAGGCGCCGAAGAAGGGCACCACGGGGCACTCGGCCATCGCGAGCGCGCGACTTAAGGCACGGTCGTACTCGGCGGAGAGCAGCGCCGCCGAGAGGAAGTCCAGCACCGGCAGCGTCTCCTTCTCCGTAATCGACAGCCAGAACGGCTTGAGCTTGTTCGACCTGCAAAGCATCGCATTCACTTACTAATCAGATACGTACAGTCAATCGCATTACACCCGTGCAGCTTCCGGTTAGTCTCTGTTAATAAACAACGCAAGAGCAAGTAGTTTCCGCCGGCCTACAACCTCGTATCTGCTGGAGGCCGAAAGAAACCCCTGCACTGACGATGTGTTAGTCGTGTTAGTGCGTACCCTTCGTGTCACTAATTAGCCACTGGCTGACAGTTTCCTCTAATTTCACGACCACCCAGCTGTCTACCGTCAACCGTAATACTTCCGGCATAACAATGTAATGAAAATGCAAAAAGGGCTTAATTAAAATTGATTAAAATCTAATAAACGTCTGTTTGTCCTTCCAATGGAAGCGAGAAAGGAAGGAAGGAAGACTGGAAAAGTGGTAGTAAGTGGTCGTGCGTCTGGCGCACGCATGTCCTGTCGCTGGATAATGTCGAGCCGTCCGGGGCAGAACATTATCGCAAGCGGCAGGTAATAACTTCCAGCGTAACGGATATTAATGTAACATTGGCAGGCAGGTAGACAGGGAGCTAATGCAACTCAACAACACACTGGAAACAATGCATCAATAACCGCAGAATGCTCGTAATTTCCATGCGTGTAACGTGATATAATCGCAGTGACAGTAATTGCCCATGTTTTTATGTGAATTAATCCCATTACGTAACGCTTTGCGCCATTAAGCGGATTAAGAGTTGTACTGGAACCGACCCAGGACTATGCAATGCAACACTAGCCTGAGACCAGAACAGTTCCTTCATCCCTTTCTTCCTAATTGGTTATTTTCCTTCCTAGTTTCTTGGGTTGGCGTGTCGGTTTCTTTGAAATCAATACAGGCTTAAGGATAATTGCCCGTCAAGCACAAGAACAAGCGGTCAGGATGAAGATGCAAGCATGTGTATGAAGAGATTATTAAGACACGTTCTGACAAAAACTCACTTGAGGCCGGCGATAATCTCCATGGCGCCGTTGAAGTTGCCGATGTTCCAGGAGGACAGCGCCACGCGCAGGACGCACGAGAGGACGGCTCGTCGGGCATCGTGTGTCGGTTGCGATATGATCAACTGGGTCACCCACGCGCTCACCTGCAAGTGGCATAAAGAAAAGTATAAGAGCCCGGGGTTTAATCAGCGTTGCGATGACAATGTGAATAATTTACGGGCACTAAACGGAGGAGAAGCTTTGTAATTTAATTGCAATTGCAATTCTCGTCCCATTCCCATTCCCATGAACTAATTCAAGATAAACAAGAAACTGTTGCATTGCAAGCTGGTTTTAATGGCACTCCTCGTTCTGGAACTAGAACTAGGAGCAGACGTTGACAAACAGTGCATTCCGATATGAATTACGAGGCGAAATTTCATTTCCCTGTGTGTTTGCTAAGCGTTGCCCCTGTATTTGCAATGCTAATGTCAATTTATTGTCTCATGGTTATTGCGTACCTCGTTGAAGCGCTTGATTAAGGTGGCGACGGACGACCGCTGGGAAGATGAGTTACCGGGTAGACCGTCGGGGGGTGGTGGGGCGCCGGTGGTGGTGCCTCCCAGATCTAACGTCACCTGGCGGAGGTAGTCGATGGGGGGCACCTGGTAGAAGAGTTGGTATTCGGTATCGGCCAAGCGCAGGGCGACCTCTTCGGGAAAGTGGAGCAGCTCTTGCAGCTCCTCCAGCTCTGCGCAGTCACTGGTCTGCGCTGCGAGAGGAATCCTCTTCTCCAGCTCTGAAAGAGTCACGTTGGGCATGATGAGTGACACCATTAGCGCAATTGGCTCGGTGCAGCCCGAGCATAATGCACAACGTGATTGCAGATAGATATCCGTCATGAACACGTGTGAGGTAAACTTTTTTCTGGCATCTGAATTCAAATGAAAAGCCGCAATTTACGAGTGTGGGTGTTGGTTGGAGGGCTTCTGCGAGGACGCGTGTAGAAGTAGGTAGGAACACTTCACTTCAGGCGCGCGTAAGTAGGACAAGCAGGAGCAAAACAGAGGATAACGCGTGCGACGTGATGCCAAATAAAACACGCTTTTCCACCTTTTTTTCTCTCCACCTTCGTTCGCTTCTGCATGGTTTGTCGAGTATTGTATTGTAACGACGCAGCATCGTTAACAGGAAACAAAAAAAATGTTTGAATGTTTCAATATTTGAGCTGAGCCTGCCTGGCATGACAAATAATGTTGGTTTTATTGATTCCCTTGAACTCTCTGGATGCTTCTCAAGTTAATGTTAAATTAGCTGGATAATGAAAAGTGACATTTTTGCGCTTTACTTGAAAGAATATACCTACCTACAAATGAAATAAAATACAATTTCTTTGATGGGTGGCTTATTGGGAGGCAAGGAAGAGACTTGGGGGGCATTTATATAACCGAAAGATATTGGCGTATGACGCACCTGTGCCACCCATAGAACGAAGCGAACTGATTACCTTTGCACGGCATGCACGGCCTCCCCGGGCGGCGGCAGGTGCAGTGCACAAGTAAGTGGATTGAGTCACCTGCCAGCCCCGGATATCCGGAAATTTTGGCATTTCTGCATTTCCTATGAGTCTTTTCTATGAGTTATTCTGTTTCGAGCATGCCACGTGCATTATTAATAAATTTTCCCATCTTTTCCCGTCTTTTTTCTTAAAAGAAAGTATTTAAACATAAATTTACCGTCAGCCTGGAGAAAGGGGTGGTGTTCATGAATGTTCAACTGATGTTCCTCTGCCAGTTGTCGTAATCGGGGGCCGGGTAGCTCACGCATAGCCCCCCTCGTCGAGGGGACACCGCATTCCACGTGTACCACCTGAAACCTCCATTCAACTGCCGCCTGCTAGTTGTAGTTCACTGAAACAAACAGAAAAACGCGTTTATTGTGAATTCCACGATGGATAATTGCGATTCTTTCATGATGGGTGCTGAAGTAATGCATATGCAATGCAATGCAATGCACGTTTGCAATGAATATTCCGAAGGAGGAGCGCTTTGAGTTTCACGCGTTGAGCGTTCATTCCGTCAGTTTAACCAAACCAAACCAAACCAAGCCAAACTAAACCTAAACGCTGAGCTGAGCTGAAGCGAGTTTCAGTTAGATACATGCTAAGAATGTTACCATGTTACACCGCAATATTTGCAAGCGGCAGACAAGATGCGATGCGATGCGAGATGAGATACAGTGTTGCCAGTGTTGCCACACATCGCACCGCACACAAAATTGAAACCCGTCTCGTCTCGTTTGTGGCTCATCTCAGCGAGGGAAAAGTCGCAGTGAATTACGTGATTTGCGCGATATTAATTTCGGCGTTCTAATGCAATAAGTGTGCTTAATTTTGACGAGTGGGCGAGCAGTTGAGAGGAATAATTGAGATCGACAGAGCTTTGCTTTTACATTGCCTTCAATCAAATATAGTATAATATAATATAATATACTACAAAGAAGACGTGTACATCTCAACGTCAGAGCTTGTATAAACTTTTATTACATTACAAATTTCAGTTGAAAACTTTACACCGCATCTAAAACCAAGTATTTGATATCATATTTGACAGGAACAGCAACTTTTAAACCAAAATGAATGAATTCTCGTCACTTTGTTGCGAGAATATCATTGATAATTGGATTCAGCAGTAAATAGTGTGTATGATGAACTGATTGTATGTTCATTTGATTAGGTACATACAGGACAGATCAGGACGAAGCACAATGGCAGTATAGCGTTAACCCGACAAACAATGTGTAATTATGCATTAATTTGTGTATGATGCACTTGCGCTTGCGTAACGCGGCATATTGTTAATTACGTTGCGCGTTGTGGAAATCAATGCATGGGTGACGCGCGGTAAATATGCGTTTGCGTTATTCAATCACTGCGCTAATTAATTAATCCCAGTGCAGCCTTACATTGCAGATTAATCGGTCATAGATTAGAGATAATTTCTGTTCACTTTAATTTAATTAAACATTCTGTTTTATCTGCTGTTAGAGAGATGGGGCTTTGTAGTAACAATCAACGAACGTGTTCTGAATGTTCTGACATTGTCAGTCTTGTCAGTCGGAATGAACTCGCAGGTAAACACGCCGGAGAATGGGAGAAAACCGTTTGTGTATTATGTACATTTAACGCTGCGGCCGGTTGGCAATTAACAGTGCAAGGTGCGAGCGAGTGTTTATCACGGGCTGCCGGAAAAGCGCAAATAAATTTCTCGCAGGCGGCGACGGCTGCGTTCCATATATTTCCCCGATAAGGCTCGGCGGAAATGTTGCCGGTATAAAAGTAAATTTCCTGCAGGATAAAAACCGCCCAAGAAAAGTAAGTAAGTAACTAATCGTTATCTTTAGGTATAGTTATGGTATAAGTAAACGTATAAGTTTATAATATACTGAACATACGTACATACCTACATACTATCGGGCGCGATAAATAATGAAAACTTACACGAATTGCGTTTAGTTTTCGTGTGTTTCATGCAACATAGATGTACGTAGATATGATATTCGTATTGCTTGCGCTTTGATAATATTTCATCTTAAGTATGCAAGCAAGTGCAAGTAACTGCATACAGAATACCAACATAAACGCACAATTTTAATAGGAATTTCTCACCATAAAGGGTGCTAAATATTCACACATTTTTAAGCTAGAAGAATGTAGTTCAGTTTAGATTGGTTTTGGAAGCACCTATATGTCTTACTATGTACTTTACAAGAGAAGAGAAAAGACGCAAGAGGAATGAAAATAAATGCTTGGAAGCAAATTCAATAAAGCAGCAAACAGCTACATACAACACAAGATACATAAATAATCCCGCAGCGGCTTCCACTACGCGTGCGGCTTCGTAACAAATGCTTGTGTGACACGACGAAGGCATTCTTAGGGAAACATGAATATTTCATATAAATGTCAAATAATATTTATTTGCTGAATGTGTACTTCTCAATGAACGCCTGAACCTCAAGCTTCAAGTGAAGTGAAGTGAAGTGAAGTGAAGTGTCCTCGTCCTTTTCCCTGTCCTTCATGAGAAAACTCATTCGTCAGTTGATTTTTATAGCACTTCCTTATTCCGTATTCTTAAGAAGAGGCGGTGAGTGTGAACTGGCGATAAATTTAAAGCGCGATTTGCGAGTCACGGTCAAGAGTCGGAGGATAAAAATAACGAGGAAGAGGCGCAAACGAATGCAAAAAGTCTTAGTCTTTTCGACAACGACGGCTTGAAATATACAAAGTTTAAACGTTCTCACTTCAGCCGCTAAAATGAAATGAAATGCGATTCGAATAAAAAGAGCCGTCAACTTGCGCTTGACTTCAGCTGCATTGCAAGCAAGTTCGCAAAGTGCCGGCCGAAGAAGTTACACTGATTGTGACACTTTGCAGGCAGTATTTAAGTAGATTTATTCATTCAACTAACAGCAGAGTGGAGTGGAGTTATGCTCAGAAGTTTGCAATTAGTTTCTACTATAATGTCATTGCAGTATAAGCAACTTTTCTTCACTATTTAAGTATGAATAGCATGGATTGTGGATTGTTCCTTTTGATTTTTTATAGAGGAATATACTTGGTGGAATCCGGTAATCTGAGTAAACTCGAACGAATGGGCGAATTGAATTGAATTGAATTGCAAATCTGGATTGGGTTTGGAGTGGCAGGCAGTGTTTGTATATTATTAACGCAGACGATTGGCGGCGGCGTTGTTTTTGCTCCACATTCTGCAGTTGCGGTTCGGCATGGTCACCCATCCGAGAGCTTTCAAGCTGCAAGCTGCAGGCGCAAGCTGGCGAACAGTGTCAATTCAAATCAGAGGCAGCCAATCGTGATCTCAATCGGTAGTTAATAATAGAGTAATAGACTAATATATGTGCGCAAACTGCCAATTCTCACAGCGATAACACTCGGAAAAATAAATAGCAACACACAGAGGTTCAGTCCGGTCCGGTCCAGTTGAGGAAATCGCGTTTTTGCCGCAAACCCATCTCGATTCTGAACACACCACACAAAGAAAAGCAAAGAAAAGGAAGTAAAGTAAACCGACATGAAACGAAATGAAGTGGAACGATGAACGTGAAAATGCAACGATAATTACAACTACTTTCCTCAATATTCCACCTACGCCAGCTCCGTAGAAACAGAAAACTTTTTCATTACCGGAGTTTCGTTGCGCTCCGAAAGATGTTGGCTGGTTTCTCGTTCGATTTTCCATTACTGCGAGTATAAAGTAACTCGATTTTTTGTTGAATTTCTGTGGCTAGTTGCGTGGGGAAACCGAGTAATTGTTGGATTATAGTTGTCAGTGCTAATAATTTCTCTCTTTGTGCTTGCGCTTGCTTTTTTTTTTCTTCGCTTTAAAAGCACACAAAAGGACAAGAAAAAAGAAGATTTCTCATCTGTTCTCCTCCGCATTGCACTAAATAAATTCGCATTATTTTCGCGTTTTCCCCAATGTGCAGCTCGATTACTTCTCTAAGCAAACAATAATCATGTAAATGTGGAAGGAAACTGCACAGTTAGTCGCAGAATAGGAGGAAATACAACACTCTTGCATGAAAAATGAGCTTGAGTGGCTTTGTTGGCATCTTTCCGGCAAATTACACGCGAAACGAGCACAGAAGTACATCTGCAATGTTTCTTCCCTCCTTCCTTAAATCTTACATCAGTTTAGAGTCTTTTCATTTAAATTTTGACTGAATAGTGTGATGATTCGGATTCGGGCTTGGAAACTCAATAAACCAAGAGCTTTTCGCGTCCAATTTGTAAGTTTTCCAGGAAGCTTCTGAAGCTGACCCTAGCGACGCGTTATGGACACGTGACGGGCCGAGAGACTGCAATATATAAATTTCAGCGTCATTTATAATTCAAACACGTTCTTCTCAGTCAGCCGCTGAGGAGACAAGACTTTGCGCAAGCGAAGAGCACCAGGCAGGGCAGAGCAAATCTTCCTGCGTGACATTTTTCACCACAAGCACGAGGAAAGTTTTGGTCCGCACGATACGATACCTATTTACTTTATACTCTAACTCGACGCGTCGCGTCGCGTCGGCCTGCGCAGCATGCAAATTCCACTTTGTTATTCCTGCTGTCGCTCTACTGACGCAAAAAATAAAAGAGCCGACCACCGAAATGCGTCGCAGTCGCAGTCGGAGTAGGAGTAGGAGTAGAAATCCGCTAGCTAACGCTAGCTAAGCAAGCAAGCAAGCAAACAAACAGAACAGAACAGTCGAAAATCTAATGCAAAATTTAATTAAAATGCCGCACGCGGTTTTTGCTCTTTCCTGTGATATTAACTTTCGTTTTGCTACTTTTCCTCCTGTAAAAAGTTTCCTCTAAAACTTTGGTCTTTTCTATAACTTAAGAGACGAGTATTGTATTATAGGTATCACGTGTTATTTTTTTTGTCTTTTGTCTCACAATGAGTTACACATGAAAATATATAAAACCTTTTAGCACCAGAAGCGAGCAGAATGTCATAGATATTGTCGATTCAGCAGCGGCTGGCTTTGAGATCCTGAAGCCAGAGCCTGGCTGATGACTTACGACTGAATCCTGAACACGTTCAGGCAGTTTTGCCGCTTGCGTCCTTTTGCTCCATTCACTGATTTATTGAAACACCGTCCTGGAAGGTGCAATATGTTATCAGGCTGCCACCTTGCTAGCAATATGAAGCTTTTTTACAGTAGCTTTTTAGTCCTTAATCTTCTTTGAATTTGAACGAAAAAATCATGCGTTGAAATGTGTCAGCGTTAATTAAAAATACATAACTCTCGATGGAAATTGCCTTGAGCGTATTTTACGACATTGGAAGCGTTGGAAGCGTCATTGATCCACATTACGCTGATTCATCTGCCACATTTGCTATGATTAGTTGAATTGAATAACGACCTCACCTGGCTTGGTTTAGTTTGGATTTTGCTTTAGCTTGGCTTTGAGTTTAGATGGCAGGGCAGACAGGTAAGCACGTCAATATGTTCATTAATAAGTCACCCCTCATCGTTCTTCGAGGGCCACTCGTGCTGTACTCAATTAATCATCTAATTACTTCATTCAGCCACTTCAGTATCCGCCCGAATGCTCGCAAATGCTGTCAAACTATGTCCAATTTAGTCCTGACCTGACCTTTTTTCTTGAATTTTTCGAGGTTTTACTCTCTTGTGGGAGGCTCAACATGGACAAACTTTTAATAAGAAATTAAATCCTGCACGTACGGCCCTCGAATAAAATATATCATTTAGCAGCAAAGCAGCTGTAATCGTGTTGTGTTTGTACTCAATTTCCCATCTCTTGGCCGCTTTTAGCGTGTTGGTTTCTTTGTATTCTGTTTGAATGAACATACGAGCACGGTTCTTCGGGTATTGCTCCTTGTTGGACAATCTAATCTTTTCGCTAGGAGGACGACGAGTCATAAAAGTCCTTTTTCAAGACGTAAATTTGTTGCAATTAAACGCCTTCAGCCCTACAGCGTTAAGTGTAATTCCGTTTCCGTTTTCGTTTCTTTATTCTTGGATTATCTCTTAAGATATCACTCAAGCAAGATAAATAATAGAATAGAAGGTGGAAGGAAGGAAGGAATGAGCTAATTTTATTTGCATATGAAATGAACAAGAGACTGGGACTGGGACTGGCTATAAACCCAAAGTGAAGGAGAAGAAGATGAGTAGGATGATGAGGCGAATATGATACGTGCGTGTTTCTTTCACTTTTTTATTCACCGCGTGAATATTTCATCAATTTCCTCACGTTTCATTTTTTGTTGCCTTGAGCAAAAAGTAGAACAAACACAAGAACAAGAAGAAACATTGAAGCAAAAGAAGAAGAAGTTGAGTTGAAATGAAGTTTGATGAGCGCAAGTTATGCAAAATGAGGGACGATTAGTGGGAGCACTAAGGCATCTCGATTACCAATTAAAAGTTGCCGCTGCACAAGTAATTAACTCGCTGTGATGTGCACTGCCGGCCAAATTTGCCACGTTTCTAAACCTCACTTTTAAACC
>NBZA01002954.1:0-14050 GCA_003054995.1 Aleochara bilineata
CGAGGCTATCACTTAACGAAGTTAAGTGGACCGATCGTTCGTTATCTAGTCTCGAAACTCGACTAATGATCACTTCGATGTGACCGCGGCGCGTGAAATGCGAAGAAAATACTTTTTAAAGGATGTGATCTGTAGCACAATACATCCCCGCGTAACGCAACAAAGGACTCTCTGATATCCTTGCGCGAACTTTGTCAGCTGGGAGTAAAAGTAAACTAACAATAAGAATACAAATGAATGTCAAGCAAGCGCAAGCGAATGAAATAGCCAATCGTTCGGGAGCCGAAAGTGCAGAAAGTTGTGAGAGATTGAGTGACGGGCATTTTCATTCCGTGTGAGTGCGTCGCCGACTGGCTGAGGACAGAGAACAAGTGATTCTTATCACGCACAAAGAGACAGAAGCGCAGCGCAGCGCGGCGGGTCTATTTCCGAACGTGAACGTGCGGCGCGCGAATACATAAATCCAAATCCAGGCGAAAGGAAACATCTTCGTGGACACACCATGACATCGGCGCCGGTACGCAGCAGCACGTCGACGCTGCCGAGTGGCAGCCTGACGAATCTCGTCACCACGAATTTCGTCTCCAACAGGCCGGTGGAAGTGCCGCAGGCGCTCCAAAGCGGCGAGAAGTTCATCAAGTGGGATGAGGTAACTATTATACTATAGATACGTACATAAATCATACCCAAATGCGAATCTTGTGCTGGACACGCGCCCTGTTACCCTACTCAGATGATGAAAGGCGCGAAATTGATAAAGCGAAGCGAGCACGTACCTCTGAAAATCTCAGCGACAAGGAAAGGTCGCTGGAAAAATATTACACGCAGGTGAATTATTACATGAGCTTTTCATGAAATCCAATCTATTCGGGAGGAAGGTGGAACGAAAACGTATTGCGTATTGGGATTCGATGATGATTTGGCGACTTTCGTCGCAGTGAAGGCTAATTTGTCTTCAATTAGCACACGATTTATGTAATATTTCGCAAACCGATTACCAAATCGCCAAATCAAATAAACAATGCTAATATGTACGTGCCATAGTTGCAAATCACATGCGTTCAAAGTACCGTCAGCAGAATAATGATTTTCAGCTCAAACTCGGATATGAAATGAAATGATATGATATGAACTCGATCAATCAATTTCAGCTCCACCAACCTTGACACCCGTTCACTTGCAGAAACTATTATAGAAGCTAAATTAGCGTAACTGCAACAACTTCCAGTAAGCTCTCATTGTCAGTCAGGATAGATTAATGGAGGCACGCTCATGAATGATATAAAACAATGTAGGGTGGGAACCTGCCTAACTTTTTCAACTGTTCAGCAATGTTCTACATATGCCAGGAGTGCATTTTCCCTTCCATTTATTGCAGAACACTGTATAATATATGGAAACTTTTGCCTAACGTGCATGCTAATGTAGATATTTTGACAGTTGGGAAAACTCCATCGAAAGTTTACGCAATTTCCGCAGCGATGATAATAAGGCCGGTTTTCCCGTACAGAAAGAAAAATGCACGGCGTCTGCTATTGTGCGTACGGTGTGTATGCATATTTGCGAGAACGGAGGTGTACATAATGAAAACTTTAGCATTCCCTTGACGAGATTGCACGCCAGTTATGCAACGTTAGCCTGGAATGTATTGTTATATATGTGCAAACTGGTTGCTAGGGAATTGTTATAAAACAGCTACGTTTCTCTCTCGCTGGTTATACAGGAATGAAGCAAATGACTCACCTGCATTATTACGCCTGTTTCGTCACTAAACTACATACTAAACGATTCACTTAATAAACACTGAGCACTTTCGAACTAAGAAGATTAGGTTAAGGGAAGAAAACAAATGAAGTTATGTACTGTCACAAAATCTGCTACCGCAGCGCCCTCAACATCTTTTGCATTTTTAAAAGTTTGATATTTTTGAAAGTTTTAATGTTGAAACTCATTTGTATTCATACTAAAGCTAAGAATAGCTGAAACTAGATTATCATTTTATGAGTCTACGACATACGCGTACACAGGCTCACACTTGACATCAGGCTTTCTTAATCTGTGTCATTATGATGTTAATGCAGCGAACAAATTGTATCTGCTGTTGCATCAAAAGGACTGTTGTTATTGGCATGTAGACTCTTCATTGTCATCGGGCAGCTCGTGGCCTAGTTATCACTGCGATGCCAATAATACAACATGATCAGCACGTTTACATTTACGTTTGCGTTTAGAAACACTCGTAACAACTCATTGAGAAACAGCGCCTCAATCAAGCCAAGCCAAGCCGTCTGTCGCATATAAATGACCAATAAGATAGTGTATTGTTAATTTTTCATTGAACATCCGACGCTCAATTATTCATCTTGCAGTAATTACCGTGTTGTGTCGGCACGCAGTATCGTTAATAATTCATCCTGCGTCGCGTGCCCATTATTTAAAAATATCAAAAACAACCAGCGCTTCAGCGTGCGTTGTAGTGATGTCTGTTGAATTGTGACATGTTGGCAGGCATTGAATGGGAATACATTTCCCAGAAAGAGAACTGAATCGCTCGTAGTATGGTGGAAAACAAATACCGCGAAAACAACGGAAAGAATGATTTTTTGTATATTTTTGGAGGTTGACTGGTTGCCTATTAATAGCCCACCTTCTATATTTAGAGTTATTCGCAAAGAATTTGCACCGGCGAGGAAGAAATACAATAAATTCCGACGGCGCGTCGCATGATAAGAAGACATTACGCTCGTGTACAAATTAAAACCGCTGCTCAGCATACACAACTAGTAGTTCAGTGTGTTTTACCCTAAGAGTAGTCGCGTTATCCGCGCAATTATCTAAAATGTCGTCTGTCGCTTCGCGTATGCATGTTTCTTGTTATTTCAGCAGATTGTCAACATCGTGGGGATATTTATTATTTGTTGTAGTCGCATTCGAAGGTTACGCTGAAGGTTCGAAGGTTCTAAGGTTAATTCTTTCATCGCGTGAGTTGCCACCATGCATTCTTACTCAAAGACCTTCAAGCTGCCTCGAAGGTCCCTGAAATGTGCAGATCTTTACGTATTTAAATCATTTCTTAGTGGATTTCTCGTCAAGCAAAGCAAAGGGGTTGAGGTTGAATCCGCTGACGTCAGTCGCTTACGCTTGTTTGTGAATACGAGTGAGTGCAAAGGATTAGGTTTGATGTTTTCTGCAATAGACAGCATGTCTAATAGGCGTAAGGATCAAAGGCTGGTGCAGTCTAAATCGCTAATTTTTATTTAAATTGAAATTTAAACGTAGGCAACCTCTCGAACGCCATCACAAAAAAGGAAAAACGTATTTAAATTTACATTTAAATCAAATTCATCTTCAGAGTGCAGCCTCTGCAGAAATATTGCGTTCGTTCGTGCCGCGAATTGAAATTAAGCATGATATGCATTTGTAAAACATTTTCAATTTGTTTGCTCGCAGAGAGCAGAGCAGAGCCGCCCGTGGAAAGTAATCAAGTTCTTCCTTGCTTGAGAAGGACCAAAGAAAGTGGGAGAATATACGTGGAAAACGTGTTCAAAGACCGAGACCGAGCGAATTGCTGATATTCCTGAACAGAATCAATGGCTTGACGTTTGAATGCCGCACGGCTGATCCTGACCAGCAACCAGGACGCGACACTACACTATTACTAATCTAAACACGAGTCTATCAACGACGTTGATTTCAGTGCGGCTTTGCATAAATTCTCATTACAAATATGAATGGAAGACGCCGAAGCTTGAGATAGTCTTGTAAGCTTTGACAGGACTTGCATCCATGTCAGCGTTAAACGGCAGCCGGAGAATGGGATGGATGCAGTCGTGACCGCTTCGACGGGTGTATTTAAAGGCACTGCTCGGTCGTGTACGTTGCGGCTGAGGACGGTTAATTGTGTGCGACTTATACGTCCGCAGCGTTTGCATATTCAACGATCGACTGCCACCCTCGCCCCGAGGCCGGGGGCGTAAATGAATTTCATGATGTTAAAACTGCTGAGTGGACTCGACATGCACGTCAGTCTTCATTCAAATCTATGATTGAAGTTATTTGTTAGTCAAATTCTTGTGATAAATCATCTTCCTTCACTTAATTATGAAGCCAACATGAGATTCAAGATGAAGATGAAGAAGAAGTGCGTTCATGTATAACTAACGTTAATTGATAATCATCATCATCATCGATAAAGATTTTAAAAATGAATGCATTTAATTAAAAAAATAATTAACACGCGAGTGAATTTTTGCTTTTCTTTAGACTTAATTAAAATCAAATGACAGGAGAGCTGATTACTTCCCACGTTGTGTTGTGTTTATGTACTGAACGCAGTGTTATAGTAGGTGAAGCAACATTAGGGAACGTGATGTGCATCCTTAATTGCAAAATGCTTGCTGCTGGGCTCGTAGATTCAAGTAGAGTAATGTCTGTCGTCTGTCGTTTGCAAAATAATTAATTTATACCATTAGTATTCAATATTGTGCTGCTATTAGTGCTCTTAATAAAGCGCTCTGCTCCGTCTGCCTGCTCCTCCAAAGCGTAAACGTCTCAGTTTCATCAATTATATTACGCTGGAGGTACCGTCACACAGAGCACTCTCATGCTCGTACTCATCTTTGAGCTTCTTCATCTTGATGCGCGACTCAATCATGCGTGGCAAATAATCAATGCAAGATCAAAGGCAATTGCCATCAGACAGGCACGTAACTCAATAATCGAAACCCGGAATCAATCAATCATCGTCTCCCACGAATATGCGAGAGAAGATACCAGACTAGTAGTTCTGTCAAATGTCATTAAATTTCTGATTAGCTTTGGTTTTGTTGCACAAGCACGCAGTATTTTTATCGCTTTTATTGCCTCACCAATGAATATTCGGCCCAATTTATTGCATTCATAATGGACATTGGTGACACTGACTATTTATTGATTTAAAACTAGACAACAAAGATGTACAAGTGTAACACAATGTGTATCATGTGAAAGATGGTTTTAATGGTAAATAGCGCGCAATATTTGATAAATCGTGCCGCGAATACAATGCCATCCTGCATTCCGCAGCGGCGCGATATGACGCGACGGCACTCATAAAACTTTACGATTCATTTATAAAGCGCCTCAACATTGTAACTGCTGGTTCTACCTCTCCCATCGTCAAATCTCTGCCTTTCATTCATCCATTCCTTCTTTCATTCAGGAACAAAGCAAAGCGGTGACAAAATAAACCGACGATTATTGACATTTGCATTACAATGCAATGCGCCCTCTGGCGGGAGGATTGCAAGTGTCTTGTTATCCTTGCAGTGCACTGAAAAGACATTTAATTAAGAAATGCTGGAGCATTTTATTCCCAATCCCAGTTGTAGTTCTACTTCTACTTCTACTGCTATTGCTAGTTGTTTGCTTTGAGTGCGCAATGCTTGAACAATGCTTTTATGATTTTCCTTCTTTGCTTGCTGTGCAGCAGCGTAAATAAACTTTCGTGGGCAAACAGTCAAGTTATTTGCCAATCATATTTCGTATTACTTTGCTGCTGCTACTCTTGCTTGTATGCGTCTATATAGAACGTGGTTAGGGGGGTTCCTGTAATTTATGTTTATGTTTGGTGTAAGCTTACAAATGCGGGACACACGGAGGTACGACAAGGATACAAGGTTATGGTTGTGAGCACACACGAAGTACGAATTAACAGATATACTTCAGCTTCAAACTCATGCTCATGCTCCAGTTGAAATTGAAGTTGAAGTTGGGTTGATAGAAGGATGAGGATGTTTTTCCGTGATGGTGACTTGAGTATATCTTAACTCCATACGCATCATAACTTGGCAGAGCCGCAGCGAAGCAAAGATAAACAGCCATGCGAAAGTCAGCCAGGATTTATTAACTGCTTTCATACCAACCCTACTACCAACTCTGACTTGACTTGACTATTCACTAACCATGCGTGTATTTTTAAAGAAAACTTTATTCCACATTAGCTGTAAAGTTAATTAGATATGACATTTAGCAGCATACATCATATAAATATTTGAGGTTAGTGCCTAGGGGCCCTGATTAAATGTAATCGCCGAAGTGAATAACGTCAAAACAACGGAAAACGTGCCGACAATAAAGAATGCGGGGGGCAAACAACACGGAACGTGAGGGAAAACAATATGACAGATAAATAAACCGTTGACTTGACTTGACTTGGGCTCGCGGTGGGATTTATACGAGTGACAGCAGGTAACCCAACCCAACCGCCCCCGGACCGCAGAAGTCTGGTTATGACGGCAGGAAGTGTGGTAACTTAATACCAAAAGCGGCAATTAAATAACAAGTTATTTTTGGCTTTGTGGTCAATCATTCATTCTTTTCTTCGCAGATTTGTGCTTTGTTTCTGTTGAAAAGAGGTTAAACTTTTATTAAACGTATCAGAATAAGAAAAGAACCCCCTTTGACTGTTTGTTTGTGGGTAAGATAAAGGAAGGATATTAGAGGGAAAACAATGAAAAATGAAAAGTATGAAAGATTCGAGATAAAAAATGAGGCAAACAGAAGCTTAGCTACGGGAGACCTGCTGCAATGATGATGGATCACCGGCATGGCAGGGCAGGGCGATGCGCGTCTAAATTGGAAACCCGTGGCGGTGGCGGTGGCTCTGACTCTGCCGCTTCCAGATTAAGGTGCACACTGCATCATACATTATATTCCTGCTTTTATATCATCCTGGAAATGACATTGCATGGTCACCCACTGCTCTGCTTTGTCTTGTCTTTGTTTCACCCATTTGTTTTTAGCTCGTTGGGAAGTGGATTCCTACAAAAAATAAAATAAATGAAATGAAAAAAATCAAACCTAAACCTGCAAAAAACCTGCACGTTTGTGAATTATCCTTCCGGTTTTCTTGATCCTTCAGCGCCCATTGAGCGAATTTAATTAACCTCTCAGCGAAATGGGGATATCTTTATTCATTCGGTGCAAAATAGGCATCATATCGTTCAGTTCCTGCTTGAAATACGGTGATTTGCTGGGGGTATACGTGCGCAGTCGGGCGTGAAAGATACTGCTCCTTTGCGAGCGCGAGAAGATGGCGCGGCGAGCATTCAGATTCGACGAGGACTAGGATGTGGATGTGTGTTTGAATGGGCAAGCAACCCAGCAGACGGCATTTAATGAAAAGCCTGCATCCATGGGTGGCATGTGTGGGTGCAGTACATGGAACGCTGGAATTTCCGTCGGAATGGAACCGGCGAATGATGTCGTCGTTCAGCCGGCAACGGCAGCGGCAATGGTTTGTCCTTTCCCCATTACCCGCAATCTTTTTCTGCCCGTTCCGTGTATTTGCACACGCATTCGGCTTTGCGGTTTTGTTTCCGATATGAAAACGTGAAATATTCAATGTGTGATCTGTACGTTTGGTTGGATTTTATTGATTTTTTGTCGATGGAATTTCATTATTTAAAAAAATTCTGCGAATTCAAAATGAACACTGACATTTCATTTAATTTACCAGGAGTATTGTAATATGTAATTAACAAATGTTTGATTGTCTATCAGCAGAATAAAACGATATTGTGTGATAAATATTGAACTCGCATTGGGTATGGATTGATTGCGCCATTACAGTCCTTTTATGAACTGAATGTTTCCAGTCATATCTGCTCCAAACAAGTCATAATTTTGGAATTGTTCCTTCTTCATATGCTATAATTATCCAGAATCGAACGAAATCAATAACCCACAGGCGACCAGCATTATTTGTTTGTATTGTATTGTCTGTCCGAAGCAGTTATCCGGCCGGAATCCTTATCCTTATTTATTAAACGAAACCCAACTTGAACCCATCATCGAATGCGTGCGTCCATCGGGAGAGCTTGAGCGTTTGAACATTACGAATAAGTATTTCAAGTGCCCACTCGACGTGTTATTTCCACGTCGCGTCAGCTTTGTACCTACCTATGTACGAGGATAATGCGAATGAACGGTTCAGTCCTCGAATTAGGAATGAAAAAAACAAGACTGATGATGGCCATTAGCTGAAAGGTCATGTAATACCATGCTGTTGGCCATTGTCCTTTGTAGGCAACCCACTTTCCAAAATTAATATTTAACATCGTCCTGTAAGTTTTCAATGAATAAACTTGGCTGTCGTTTAAACTGAATGAAAAAGTTGCCTTTGCGGGCGCACAGATGGAAGTTTTGCGAGGATAAACAGGATTCATATGCACGGCGCTAATGAAAATTATATCGCGCGCATTAAGCTTCAGTGGAAAGTTTTCCGACCACCGGCAGCATCTAACCTGCAAAGATTTTCTATTCTATTCTGTTCTCATTAAAGCGCTGCCGTCGTTATTTATTTTCGTCTTTCTTTCTTTCTTCCTTTCTCGGCAGCGAGTATTTTTATTTTAGTTGATATTTATCGCCAAGTTGGCAACCTTGTTGCGCTTGCGGGTGCGCACTTGCGCAGGATCATGGTTTAAAATAGTCCGGAAGGGCTGCCGTGCGACGTACTTGACCCACATTGACTCCCAGCCGCGCGATAAAAGTCAGCGATTACCTTGTCGTATGCATGGCCCTTCATTAAGCCACTCTTGGAGGCCCAGATGCGGGATTGATGGTATGTTAGACATGGCACTGCATGCTGCTCGGCGCGCGATCATGACGATGTCATGGCAACCCTAACGACTCTCAGTTATGCTGTGCATTAACTAACGTCTTAGATGACCACTTTCTCAAGGATAATCAACTTCTTGACTGACACAGTTCTTATTCTTTAAGTACATGAAACTTGCAAAGTGACTTTACATTTTGTACTCCACTCGAAGTATATCAAAGGCGGAGGATAATGACAAAGCGACACGACTCAAAAAGGACGATTGCTTCTTCCGCGTATGTCGTTAGAGTTTAAGTTTAAGTTACATCTCTTTGCAGTTACGTTACGTTTGACGCACATGCACACTCAGGAACAAATGCAACGCTGAAAGTTGGTGAAGAGACAAAGGCGTCTAACAAACGAAAGGCAGAGCAGAGGCGGGCATCTAAATGAGCAATTTTCGTGCGATCCTCTTACTTTACTTGCCTTGGCTTGGCTTGGCAGAGCGGAGATGTGATGTCAAGTGCTCCGGACGCGTACACAGGATACTACCTACACTGTACAGTGTACTATAAAATACCAGGTTTAAACGGATTTTAAACTTTTTGCAGTGTGCCTGCAAGGAGCAAACGATTTTCTTCTATTGTCCGGGTCCCAGGCAATGTAATTTGAACTTAATCCCGGGATTTATTGTTAATTAAAGAAGAAAATTGAAGTGAACGGGTGTACTGTCAACAAAATTCCCAGATAATGAGTAATTTCGATTAGGAAGGCGGATTTTGGAAGGATTTCCACGTCCGTCCGGTGTATCAACCTGTTTGCGGAGAGGATCTTGTCGCTCAATGTATTGTACTGTACTGCACGGCAGATTAGTTTGTATGAAAATTTGCCGTTTTTTGACAGTCCTGCCAAGCGCAGGGATCGATATATCGAACCTGTCGGCGACTGCATCATAGGAACGGAGGCCTGCCGCCCACGCCTATACACGCACCGCATTGATTAGGCCACAGTATTTAGTTAATTAATAACCCATTCCGCGATGCATTTAGCGCATTAATTAATTAATTAATTTATGGGATTTCAGAAAGGTTTCAATTAAGAGAAGTGATAACCGGCCGGTTTGAATATTTGATCAGGTCCGGAATGAACTGCTGCGGCTAAATATACCTACACAAGTGATTAATTCAAAACGCATCCGTTCACTGCAGTTGCAGTTCCAGGCTTTGCGGCATTTCCCGTCGAAACACACCCCAATTTGCGTCGTTGTTCCAGCGATTAGTGTTGTTTTTACTGGAATATAATCACTTCTACCAGAGACACGTGTACGCAAAGGACTACCAAATGGTTGCCCTTCCAGGGATGATAATTATTCTAATTTCGGCGGAGAATAATTAGTTTCCTGTGAGTTATGTCCGGGCACCTGTATTGATTGCTAATCACTCGCTCAGATTCGCAATTAGAATCTCATTAATTTCAGTGGGAAATGTTTATTTAAATTTGCGAATACGAATGCGAATGCGAATGCTAATGTTTTCTTCTGGCTCAAAAGGAACGGTTCAAAGGATTTCCAGCAAAATAAAGTCATTCCCCGGACTGAAATATTTTCGCGTAAATGGTTAATACAATAAATATTATTCTTTGTACGCTTTCGAGGTTATATTTAGTCTATTAGCACGTTTTTGAAGTTGCAAATCGTTCGGTTTGCAATGGAACTAAAAGCTTGCGGCTGTCGCACGTTGCGTTTTATTTCAATTATGTTTATGTAAAAGTATATGAATTGAACTCGGAGACGGAGACGGCCGTGCTATTTATATCAGCGGGCGTTATTTTAATTCCGCAAGTGGAATTGCCGCAGAGTGTGTGCCATTCCTGCGTATTTGTATCGATTCCACCTCAGGATTCGGCGTGAAGTTTATTTATGTCTTGCCTAACTATTAGGTATAAGTGCCCTTGGTAATCCTGGTTACCTACCACCGAGACGCAGCTTGGGGTGCACTTATAATAATGCTATTCATTAATAAGGAAAAGAATCCTTCTGGAAATTGTCGTCGAGTTCTGCAGTCCTTGAAAAGGGATGAATAAAACCATTAGCATATGTGGTTACATAAGGAAAAGCAGGTTGGCACTCTAGGACCATCAAACGTTAGCTCGTAAACATTTCCAAAACTTTGGCTGCCTGTCCTGTTCCATGCACTATCTCACGTCCCAAAGAAACAGAGCCACTGTGAGGAAGTCGTAAAGTAATAGAACATGAGCCAACCCGTCGTTGTCCTTTTTAAGGCTATGAAACTACAAGGACTCTTATCTCCATTCCTCTCTCTGCTCGCATATTTACTCATGTCTAATGTGTTTATAGATTTTTAGAGACTTTACTTTACGGGCTGTAGTTTGTTAACTCTTCAAACACATTAAATTGAAACGTACTCGTACATTTGTATATACAAAATGTCAATCACTCGGATACATTGATCAAAAGTGGGTTGTGCTTCCTGCTTGCTCTTGGTACGTACTTCTTGCCTCGTCCTTGTTAGTGGTTGAGGCGTTTAACTAACAAGCACTGAGCAAACAAAACACAGCACGGCACAGCACGGCGTAGGCGTCAGGACTCAAACAGCATCGCAATCCATAACATAATCTCTCTCTTCGCAGTGGATGTCGCTTGAACCGCGTGTAAACATTCCATTCCAGTCTTGCAGAAACTTACGACTCAATAAAAAACGTCTATAAATACGCAACAGGACGGAGGAAACCGTCGGCGTCCGGAACTCAACGTCACTCAGGAGCGAACATGAGTATGGTGATACTGACAAGTCGTAATTAAAACCAGCAGCCGAGCGGCATTGTTACTCCTGCGGAAAGTTTTACTCACTCAATATTTTGCGCATATTTTCTTAGTATTCTGTATTTTATTGTGTCGTTGGACGTGGACAATGAAAGTTTAATTCGAATCCTTGTTTTATTCAATTGCAGGATTCAGGACAAGGCACGCCAGTGACGCTGAATGTGGATCAGCATGGGTTCTACATTTATTGGACGGATCAGAACAAGGAGACCGATCTGCTCGACATTGCAACCATCCGAGACACACGCACGGGGAAATATGCAAAGATCCCAAAGGTGAGTGAGTGGCTGCAGCTTGCAAACGTTCATCGTTCACTATTTTTACGCGGCACGTGCAGTGAGAGCCGATTATCAGCGTAATTTGCCTAATTTACGAGCGCGTTTTATAGTCCAGACTGGTTTTTAATTTATGGCCCTTCTTATTATCCTCCTCATCTATCACTGCCGACTTGATGCATGGTGTTTGGCCATGTAAAATTACGAAATTTCATGAAAGTTTCACATAATTTTGCAGAAATCTAATAAATTTTATCATCCTAATGTATTATAAGCAAATTTAATGCAACTTTACACTTGCACTCACTGTAAATCCCACAATCGTTTAGTTAAACAATTCTCAATAGCAATAACACTGCAGACTGCAGGCTGGTGTAAATGTAAATTCCTGTTGAAACATGTTGTTTATGTTTATCGGCGGTTTTTTTGCAGTTTAAAAGGTTTACGAGTTGTTGAAATTTTGATCATACCGTGGACAAAACGCGGGGATTTTCAAGCGGCCGCGGCGCGTTTAAATAATCTGGCGCATGAACGTCAGAAAGAAAAAATAATTAATGAGCGCGTTGCGTCATCGGTCAACTCAAGACAGCTAATTTTAGTATTACATCGCATTGCCAAATGGGACAGGAGGACAGCAGGATGACATCTGCGGCGTTCTCACTGCATTTGCCGACTGAAAGCTCGAAAGTGAGCAAGTCGATATCGATTTGCAAAACGGCAAGGCAATTGCAGTCGAGTGCATATTAATAATCAATGTCACCCACCGCGCCGGCGGACATCAAGCGTTAAGAGTCACTGCAAGGACAATGTCAACAATGTGCAATGGGAAAAAGTGGCAGGAAATTGAGATGAAATGAGGATTGGTGTTTGCATACCGAGCATGTCGTGCTTGCAGTCAGTCAGGGGATCGCGTGCCAGCAGAAAGGGTAGTGTAACCTCAACCTTAACCCAAACTGGGAATCGCAGCGGACGTGAAGGCCTGCGGAACCGAAACCTGCATACGTTTTGGCAATATTTGCTGCTGGCGCCGCGTTCGTTCGGTTTCCGTTTCGCATTGGGCGGAATCCAAGAATAATTAAAATCGATATGCAGGCGAACGGCGCGAATTATTCGCGGGGCGCTGAGTTCACCCGAAACCCTGCGAATTTGCATTGATATTCCACGGAATATTCATGAGTTTCATTTTCTACGTTTTTTACTCTTTCATTAGGTATCTATATTTTTTGAAAGTTGCGATTGGGCTTTTTGTTAGCTTTGGAAGAGTAAACTTTAAAGTCAAATATCTCCGGTTCTATGGCGAATATTGAAGAACTGTTTGCAGTTTTGTAATCTGCGTGGATTGAACTTTCATTTGGTATAAGATTCTATGGAAGTTTTTTTCATTTTATGAGGTTTAACTTTTAAAGAAAAGTATTTAGTCGATTTTTTCTGCCAAAAATCGTCCATAAACTTGGTTTTCAAGAAATTAATCCTGCGTAGAGGAAACTTCTTGTCAAGATGCTTGATTATGTACTACACGAAATCAGCAGGAATAAGTAACAATAAGCGGATTGGTGCTAATTAAGGAAGGTTTAAAGTTTAATTTCCAAATAATCGAGCTTCCGGATTATGTCTGATGAAATTCCTTTGTTCCGGGTTGTTCCTGGAGGACAATTTATAATAGTCTTAAATTAGAATTAGATTAGTTTGTGTTATCCTTAACTTTTCTCTGGAAAGGGACGCAGGTTGGTTTGCAGGTTTATACATAACTTATTCAAACGACAGTGGCGAAACTTAAAGTCAAAGTTGAATTTACCCTACATATTGTAGAAACTATAGTATAATAATACATACTGTGTATTTTAATTTCTTGTTTATTTAAATTGATTTTTTCAATCTTATTGTACTTTACACTAGTCGCGAAGCAAAAAACATTAGCAGACATAATGTTAGCCAAGCACATGTGGGAGACGCATAAATGTTTATACAAATGAGCATCGTCGGCAGAGCAGCAACGCAACGCGTACACGAATTTAATGTAATGTAATGTACGCTCCTTTCGCGAGGACGCAAATTGCGAATCGGAGCGGCACGTCATCCCTGGAGATATGGCACGTACGCTAATTTAAATTTTAATTAAATTTTATAAATTACACATGCATGTGTGTTTTAGCTAAAATACACTATCATTTTATATGTTTTACAAAAACTACAAGAACAAATGATATTGGAAAGAACATTTTAATTGAGTTAAAAGCAGACTAACATTTTTCACGATAAACTTTTTAATTGCTGAAACAAAAGCACAAGAACTGGTAATAATTCACCTCCTTGAGTTATCATTTCAATGGCGAACAAATTAGGTGGAAACTGAAG
>NBZA01002965.1:0-13783 GCA_003054995.1 Aleochara bilineata
TCGTTCATGCTTTGGGAGATTAAATCATCACTTGCCCGAAGTGCGACTCATGCTCGATAATCGGAATTCATTGACTTGCTAACTCAAAGTTAATTAATTAATAAATTGAAAGTTTATTCAATTCGCATCGGTTATCACCTGCGGACACGCTCAGTAAACTAACATGAATGGCGACGAATCGCTGCTCTCTGCTCGCCGGCTTATGTAATTCTTAATAAATCTGCGTGCGATCGTCTTCTCAAGTCAATCCAATTCGCTTGCTCAGCGCGGTATTATTGAGCATCATGTAAAAATAGACAGTGCAGTATAAATATAAAAATAAATTATTACAGCGCAAGCGGCCAGTAAGAGTTTGAGTGTAATTTTAATGTAAGTACACTCTGCACTATATACACTTTTCAATTAATTTTTAAATTTTTATACCATTTCAATCAAGGTAAAGTCATACATTTTTTGTGTCATAAAAGTGCGATTTTTTTTACAACTTCCTCATACTTAGAAAAATCATTTGGAACGTACTTATGAATTGAAATTGCATCATTATTAAAGGATGAGATCATATTCTAAGCTTTTTATGGCAATTGTGCTGTGCTAGAGAGCACTTAGAAAATTAATTAATGTTTGACTGCAGTCTGCAGATTTTTACTGCTCAATGTACATTATTTAAAATCAATTAAAGTCAATATAAAATGTTCTAAATAATTATGAAATAATAATCAATGGAAATAACATTTGAATGGCTGCCAATAGCTTAAAAGATTTCAAATTAAATGAAGTTTCACTGTTTTTTTAATATTATTACGCCCTCAATGAATCAGCTACTGATAACAAACAATTACATCTCGCTGGCTTGGCATGTTGGCAAATGAAGCTGTTTAAAGCAAATTACATTGTGCAAATGTGCTGAGAGCAAGCAAGCAAGCAGTTATATTATAGGTAACATACATATATGTATGCATTTTATTAACGAAAATAACTTGGCTGGCGGCGAACTATCGTAAAAATAGTAACTGCATTGCCCTGCATTGTGATATCAGTGTTTGAACAGACACCTCACCTCAGACATTACTCTTGCTTTGTTCGAACAATGAAACGGAAGTCAATTTGTTGATTGCGTGCGTTCCTGACCAAGGTGAAGACGAAGTATTATAACCTCATCACATCTGCTTCTTCCACATAGGTGGAAGTGGTGGTGGTCAACAGTCAGCAGTCAACAGCTTGGTTAACGGTACAATGTCAATGAACTTGTTTTCTTCTCGAAGCCACAGCACAGGATTGCTTATACCGTTCACTCACGAATCTTTTACCAAGTCTACGACTTGACTTGACTTTGACTCTTACTGTTCGACATGAATCAGAACGACACAGTTATTTTACCTTTGCATGGCATGGCATAACTGCTTAAAGACTCTGTATGAAAATCGAAATGACTGGCTGGCTAGCCAAAGCACGGTAGTACATTCTCGATGCTTCTTGAATAGAGAAAATGAGACTAACCTCCTCGAATAGAATAGAAACGTTCGGTGTGAGTAAAGTAAAAGGTGTGAATGTCGCCGTCCGGTAGGAAAGTAATGTAGAAACAACTGGAAGATTGGCTTGACTCTGCTCTGTTCTGTTCATAGCCGTGGTGGTGTTTACTCGCTGACTTTACTTACTTCTTGTGCGTCTCTTCGCGGCTGTAGTTACTCCGAACGCGCCGAGCGCATTGTGCACGAATGCGAGCGCTGGTTGACCCATATAAGAGCGTAGTGTTAGCCCACTGACCAATATCTTCTAGAATACTTGAGTGTTATTGTTTGTCACTTGAGTTTGTCCATCCATCAATAATAATTGTACTAAAAGTCAACAATATATGGTAATTTAATTAAACTTTCTTATTGCATTTGAATTTGATATAAGACGGATTTGATATAAGGTTTTTATAATATAATATGTATCGTGTTTATCTATTAGTTTACGGTAAACAGTCTTGTTTTATACGGGGTCGCGTTGTATAAATGGCAAGTGCATGTGGATTGCAATTATTATTTAATGTTGAACATTGGCAGTGAGCGCACTTTACATTCACATTCAGTCAAAGCAAAGCAAAGCAAAGGAGAGCAGAGCAGAGCAAAGTCAGGAAGATAAAAGCTGGTTGGTAGCAGTGAAGTGCAGTAAGTATGATACTCGTTGGCACCGTGCACACATGCTAATTGAAATTTTATTAGCGCTTCCGGTTTACTTATTTGCTTTTATTCGACAACAACGCATGCAATCTGTGTCATCCACTTCATACATATGTCATGCATACATATGGTACATACGTGGCGGGTTAGTCTCTAGTGGCTGGTTGACACCACTGAGGTGCTTAGTTATAGAAAATATTCAATCAATATTTAACGATAATTAATTGCTTGCTAGGGTGGTAGCCTACATATGTGCAGTACAGGTGCTAGTTATTAATGAAGTGGAGGCGAATATTCCATTGAGATTCAAACTAAACTCCAACTCGGATTCGGATTCGGATTCAGCGTGGAGTCAAGTAGGTTACAACGTTTTATTTTCGATTTTTTTCTCTGCGACTTTCGCAAGAATCAAAGCATTTCGATTAATTTTCGAAACTAGCAGGCGTTTGAGATTGTTTGGCCTTCGTCAAAGTTTCAAAACTTGCGCGACGAGATCAAACCGTTAGATGATTGTACTTGCATTCTTGATGATACATTAATACAATAGATCGCCAGGTAATTTTCGTAATATTTTAATGATAATGACGACTTATTGTATCGTCCGTGCCGGTCTTATGGGTATTTCAAGGGCGCCGAGGCCGAGCAAAACTGTTTCGTGAAAACTCAATTAAGTACTTTATTATCCCCCTGTCATGTCACGCAATTCTAATGAGATTAATCCGACAATAATATATATTTAGTAATAACTTTTACAGGTTACTGTATTTCATTATGTTTGAGTGGAAATGTGTGTGTGAAGAGATAATTACAATTGTTATCTCTTGGAAAATATTAATGGAATGTATGTACATACATATATGTTGAGTTAATTATCGTTATCATTATCTCGTTAAGTGTACAATTAAAAATTATTGTTTTGTTTATAGCTTGCTCATGCGTTTGTCTTTCTTTTCTGATTACAGGCTGCTAGTGTTCATTAAATTAAGAATCATAAATACGGAGCGACGAAGACACCTTCAGAATAACGTTTGTTGTTTTTTGTGCGAATATATGCTTGGGACGAGCGATTTTTGGCAAGTTCTTCGTCTCTCAATGAATAACGTAACTGTACGCTTCCAGTTGGCAAACGACTACGACGACGAGTTTTCTGCATAGCTTCCACGTAGCAGCACAAACCTACTGCAATAAAACAAGCAAAGCAAGAAGAAGAGTTGCCGAGTATTTATTTATTGATATAAGATATATATTATACATAAATCTATATTAGCACAAAGTTGGAAGACGACCCCAGCGAGGCATTGATGCCTTTATTTTTGTATCGACTTCAAGAGGATTACGATTGATACCGTGGCCAGTGGGTGGCCAAGGCCAATGGTGCGCACGCAGGGCACGCAGATGGCCGCCATCGAAGTCCAGAACGCGCTGCCGAACGCCGCTGGAGGCAGGATGTCGGTGGCGGACTTTTACATGGGCAAGACAGTCTTCATCACCGGCGGGACGGGGTTCATGGGCAAGGTGCTGGTGGAGAAACTCCTACGCGCGTGTCCGGGAGTTCACAAGATCTACTTGCTCATCCGGCCCAAGAAGGGCCAGAATGCGCACGACCGATTGCAACAGTTGCTGTGTTCACCTGTAAGTATACTTATGCAAGAATGATATAACCTTCAGATGGGTATAACTTTTGGGTTCTTGTTCTGTTTTAGTTGTTCGATCACATTCGGAAAGAACGACCGAATGATTTAAATAAGATCCAACCCATTGAGGGTGACATCACGCAACCGTCACTGGCAATCAGTGGTTCCGATCGAGAATTGTTGTTCCGCGCAGTCAATGTAGTCTTTCACAGCGCTGCCACCGTGAAATTCGATGAAAAGTTGAAACTTTCGGTCACGATTAACATGTTAGGTACCCAACGCTTAGTGGAACTGTGCAAAAAGATGGTTCACCTCGAAGCCCTTGTACACGTCTCGACAGCCTATTGTAATTGTGATCGAACAGACATAGAAGAAATAATCTATCCACCACCCATAGACCCAGATAAGATATCTTCTCTGGTGGATTGTTTGGACGAGAGCATTGTAGACTCAATTACGCCACAGATCATAGGCAATCGTCCGAACACGTACACCTTCACGAAGGCCTTGGCGGAGTACTGGCTGAAGGAGAACAAAGGTACTCTGCCCTTGGTGATTGTTAGACCATCGATTGTGCTCTCCAGCTACGCGGAGCCCGTCAAGGGCTGGGTGGACAATTGGAATGGGCCGACTGGGATCATTGCAGCCACCGGCAAGGGCATCTTCCGCTCGATGTACTGCAAGGTGGACAAGGCGGCCGATTTTATCCCTGTTGACATGGTGATCAATTTGATGTTGGTGTCCGCCTGGCAGGTGGCCAACTCGAAGGACACCACGCACGCAGATATACCTGTATATAATTGCGTCTCGGGGCTGAAGCGCGCCATCAACTGGAAGCAGTTCGTTGACATGTGCTTCGTCTGCATCCATAAGTTCCCTTTCTCAGACGTGACATGGTACCCTGGGGGTACTGTGACCTCCTCTCGACTGCGCAATATTCTTAGTAGGTACTTCTTGCATTATGTGCCCGCATACATTCTGGATGGTGTGTGTTGGATGACCGGTAGGAAACGAATGTAAGTTTGGTTAATCTTAAACGTAGATATGTCTAGAATTCAATGAGATCATTCAATGTTACAGAATGGTCAATGTGCAATCAAAACTAACGAAAGCCGCCGCCTGCCTTGAGTACTTCACCACGCAGGAGTGGAACTTTGACGACACGAACGTGCGTCTTTTGATAAACAGTCTCAGTGAGAAAGACCGGCGCGAATTTTGCTTCGACGCCTCGCTGATTAACTGGAGTGAGTTTATAGAAAGTTATGTTTTGGGCATTAGGAGGTAAGTCAACTACAGTGTGCCAATAACCATAGACCTGTGTTACAACCTAATATTTGTTGCAGATTTATTTTTAAAGAAGAATTTTCTACAATTGAATCGGCGCGTAAGAACTTACGTGCCTTGTATTGGCAGCACCGAATCGTCCAACTGATAATAGTGATGGGCTTGTGGCATTTCCTCGCATTACGGCATGCGCCTCTGCGACAATTATGGAGTAGAGCGCTGCGAGTGATGTTACACATTGTGCGGATGCTGCCCTTCTAATTAGGAAATTAAAGGATAACAGGACACCATAATTCATTTGCCATCATTGACCGCCCCCGAACTAAATAAGCACTAAACAAACGCTACCTAAATATCAAAATTTGAATGGACAAATTATAAACAAATGAAATGAATGAGGTAGTATTGATAATTTACAGAGAGATTGAGAGAGAAAGTTTAAGGGAATTGCTGCAGCACAAAGTTATGATGCATTCATTACTTCATTGCTTCCTTTCGCGTTCACTTATTACGACAATTATTATTGTCCACAAATCCATTCCAGTTTTCTTTTCCACGTAGACGAGAGTGCATTAAACACCCTTTACGGACGAGAGAAGAAAAGACAGAAAGACATAAATAAACTATTGGATACAGCAGCTTTTATGATCGGTAAAGAAGAAGCGATTGAACTTTTGTATAAAAGAGTTATTCCGCTATCTATTTCTTCATATATTATATTGTATTAGTTATAAATTAATTTTATATTGGTACTTTATTTACACTGATGAATGACGATATTGATATTGCTTTAAAACCGGTTTATTTCGGCGTTGTATATGTATAGATGATTGTTTCTTGTGTTATATTTATCGGTTATTACTGCTTATCGATTATAGGATGAAGACTAGTCGTGTAATTACTATTATTAGTTCAAGGTGTAACCGACTGGGGTTACACGAGTACGCAGCGAAGTACACGAAGTGGCGCAGCTCTAAGGGAAGTTTAAAACAAAAGCTCAAATTTAAATTAAATAATAATTATTATGATTCATTAATTATAACAAATTAAAAGAAATGATTATTGAAGAAGGTAATGAAGTCGTTAATTAGTAATAATTAAATGAAGTAACTAAAATACTTTAAAACACAAACAAACTTGTGACATTATTAATATTTATAATTATTATAAAATAATAGTAATAACATTAATGAGAAGTAAATAAAAGATAAGAGCAAACTGAGAACTAAATAAATCATCGCTAGCGGTCTGTTTGTAAATGTACTATGTACTATATATATAAAATCTTAAAATGTAATATTAAAATTAATAAAGAAGAACAGCAGTTATAGTTGATGTGTTAGCCATTAGCGAACTGATAGTATAAACTTTTGATGTACTTGTATGTACTTGGAGTTTGTCAGTTTATTAAGAATTGACATTGTTATTCCTCTTAACACACTAACCAGCCACGAGAGCTTCATGGCTCAGATGGTAGAGCAATTGTTACTAACTCAGTAGTCCAGGGATCAAATCCGGATGGGCGACGAATATTTTCGCAAAATTATTCCAAGTTACCGACTGCTGCAGTTCTCTATTTCAGAAATACCCTCTTCAGAAAATGATTTGCGACATTAGATCTACAGATGGAGACACCGCTCGTACCAAAGTGGTAACGAAAATCGGGAATGGGAGTCAGTCTCTAATGGACCACGGAGCTGGCCGGTCGAGCTTTGACGGGGAGGGTGGGCTCAGATCAAGCTCAAACGAAACGTAAAAATTCAAAATGAACTTTGGACCCGTTCATTTCTCCTATTCTCCAATTCCTCCTAGTCTTAGTCTTAAGCCTTTACCATCCTCCGATGGCATTCTTGGTCGTCGCCACTGACTCTTATACATGTCTCGAGGTTCTAGCGTTTTTAAATTTCTTAAAAAGTGCTTGGCCCCAGCCGGGATTCGAACCCGGTACCACAAGCTCCATAAGCAAGAGCCTTACCACTCGACCACCGAGTGTTGTTGTCTGCCTTATGTTGAAACTAAATCACATCCCATGTTTAGTTTAGAAGTTTGGCTTCGAAACCTTACAGTTCTTTCTTTGTTGCGGTATCAGGATTACAGAAGAGTAAGAAGATAAGTATGTACCGAACAAGTTTCTGTCAACCGAATGACCAAAAGTATTTTCAAACTTTTTATTTCATTCTAATTTACCATCCGTCATTTACAACTATCATTCATGGAGAAATACAAATATATTTTGAAAATATCTTCTCATTTAATAATTATCAACACGATTTATATAGTATATATTAGAATTATACCTTCATTTGTTAAATTATGTATCTTATTTTAATCCTATATAATCATAAAAAAGAACGTTCCTTTACGTTTACATCTCTAACTTCTTAGAATCATCATCATCATCATTATCTGTTCCGAACTTTGCTAAACTTCAACGTTTTCTCTTTTAAATATGTATAAATAATTCTGATAATACTTAACGTCTACGAAAATAAGAGACAAGGCACACACTTGCGTAGGTAACAGGTTGCAAGACTTTGTTTGCGAACGCTGGTTGTTGGGTTACCCAATAAAGAAATAAAGTAGAACGTAATAAGACTTTTCGAATAAGAAAGAAATAAAAAAGAGAAAACTTGTGTAAAAATAGTTAGGTAGTTAAATGTTCTCTGATTAAATTATCGATAAGGTTTTGTTTCGCTTCTTCAGCTTGATTTTGTTAGAAGAGGACGACGCGCTGGTGAGGTTCAGCCTCGCGCGCAGCTTCGCTTTGAAAATGCCCTCAGACGCGCGCATTTTCTGATCAATCGTTGATTTACGCATTTCGCGCTTCGACCCCCCTTGTCGCATCCGCTCACTGCGCCTGCAGCTACTTACGTTTGGCGAACTCCTAGTGGCCATGGGTGACGGACGCTTCGCCAAAGGAGGCGTGCGTTTCAGGTTGTTTTCTTTGGTTTTCGGTTGCAAGCTGAGAGGAATCATGGACGACGTACACGCGTTAGTATTTGGTTGAGCATCTTTGTTTTTGAATAAGATATTGTGCAAGAGTTTCTTCTTTTTCAGGGAGATCGTTTTCATGCTTGTGGTCTTCTTCTTGTTGACTTTGAAATCTACGTTTGGCGTGGTATTGCGACGTTCGCGAAGCACGCGACTGTCGCTCACTTGGGCATCACACAGACGAGAGGTTTCAGGTACATTTTCACCCAGAGGCGCGCGATTTACTCCGTCGGATTTATTCGACAGACTGCTGTGGTTACTCCGCAGGTTGAATTTTCTTATCGCAAGACTGGTGGTCGTCGTCGTCGTTTTCTTTACTTTCTTCTTTTGTTGTGCAAGCGCAAGTTTATCTTCATCGAATGAGCTGGTGACCTCATTGATTTGAATATCGCTGCTCTCCTCTGGCTGCTGCTGGTGTTTCTCAGTGTCGCAAGTGGACTCTGACAAGTCGCCACTTACATCCCACGTATTCGCAGCGAGCGAAGTACTCTGCCTCGGATTCGGAACAAAGTCGGTGTTCTCCTTAACTTGTGGCTCCGGTTCAATAGGCGCCTCGACTACGACCGTCTTTTGCACAGGCTCTGCCACTTTCGCCAGACGGCGCCTTTCTATTTCCCTCGCGCGCGCCTCCTGCTGCTTTTTGCGCAACACTTGATCACGCCGTGGCCCCAGTGGATTCAGCAATATGGTAATGACTGATGTGTTATCCGCGCGCATCCTCGTCATGAACCATCGGTCCAGGGCCCTTTCAACCAGCGCTTTGCTAGGGTTTATCCACAACGGATACCGCGAAGATGGACGTAACGTCTCTTCATCGTTATGGCGCTCTGTTTCTTGCACAACATGCACAGCAGTCTGCGGGCTCAGCATGTTAAAAAGTCCGTCAGTGCCGAAAATCAAACATCTGAATGTTGATGTGTCAATCGGTATCACCATTGTGTCGGGTTTTGGGCTTACGACAAACTCATCTAGCGTCGTGTTGTATGACCAGAGATCGCCCAGACTGCGCGCCACAGCTAGAAACGGAATTTCGTCGATGGGAGTCGAACGCCGCACTGGCCCCTTGTGTCCGATGCGTGGCCGATTCCATACGACGCGGGGCACGCCCGCCTTTGAGATCACTTTACCTCCGGACTGCTCTATCCTGGCCAGCTCGTCCTCATTCTCAGGCTTGTGCTCCTTGGTCAACGAACGCGCTTGCCAATCGGGACTTCCAGGCTCTTGATAGCCCAAAGTTATACCTGAGTCACCAACATGACCTATGTATATCTTGCATCTGCGGATGAAAGCAATACTTGCTGTGGTTCCCGCTGTTGATGGCAAACCCAGTGGGGTCTTCTTCCACTTTGCTGAAATTTTACAAACATTCCGCCTGTGACATTTCTTCTTCTTCTTTTCTGGACTTGTCTTCACTTACAATGAATTTTCCACATGGCATGATGGGTATCTATGAATCCATCTTTGATGCTTTGAAGCACAGCATCATCATTGTCCATCCAAAACCGCGGATCTTTCACAATGAAACTCATCAAGTGTTCTTTAGCAAAAGCAGCAGCCTCTGCGCCACCATGTCCATCGAAAATCCCAAAGAAAGCATATTCCAGGTCTTTGTCGTCGCTTGTTTGTTGATAAGCAACAGCAAAATAGTCCTCCATATACTTCCTCCCTAAAAACACATTGCAAAAGCATGAAGTGCAAAATATAAACAAACAAACTACCAGTATTACCTCCTTGTTCAGAATGTCCTGTAACTCTGAGGTTGACGCCTATGGATGGTCGGGGCACCTTACTAATTTCCTCAGGCATTTCTTTCTTAGACTTGGACTCCGACTCTTCTGGAAACCCATCGTAGCCCTCCTGGCAGAGACAGTCAGTGGACTCGTTCGTGTAGTGCATTTTGCTGCATGTAACTCGAGCAATCGCGCACCAAAATAAAACAGATGTTCGTAAACCGAAGCAAAACTGGCAATGTATATACAAAAAACGGCGTTAATCTGGACATTTGCCTACATTTTCATTCTTGACCCGCTCGAAGCGTTAACTAACAACAAAACGCGAACAACAACATGTAGACGTGCTGGTTAGTCTAATGGGAATCTAGTATAACGATGTGGCGCGAATGTAGCTTAGTTCTTTTTCTCGACGGACGCTCGCTGACTTACTAGCTGGCAAACACATCCACGACGAATGCCACTGTTTACGTAAGTCGCGCTCACGATCAGCGATTTCACCCAACTACAAATGCACTCTGCGCAATACACACAAACGAGAAATAAAAGCACTTGCTTGCGCTCAGTGGGATAATAACATGTTGCTAAATCACAATTGCGTCGCGGCCGTGAACGCGTTAGCTGTCTAGGGATTTTCATACCACTCGCTTGCCAGAACTGAATGGAAGTTACCAAATAACTTCCTCTCTTCATCACTAGAGGTCGCAAGTAAATCCAAAAGTTTAAAACTTTCTTTCGAAGAATTAAATCATGCAAAATAGCAATCATTTTGTAATTTTTGCTTAGTATATTTATACAATAATATAATACAATTGTTATTATTTGTTTCCATCTTAAAGTACCTTTTCTTTTAGGAATTTTATCTATATACGATTAGTGTTAAAAATTTATTCGTTAAATGTAACAAAATCGAATTGAATGGCTCGTCTTAATTCAATTTGAAAATGTGTTGCTTCCTTCTCACAACAATTTGTTTAATAATCATTTAATAATTATTATATGTAGGTAATTAATTCGAGGCCATTTTTTGTTTAGTATATTTTTGTCGGTTTGTGTGTCGCGCAATTATCTTAGCTTACTATGTATCTTTTTTAAATATATTTATACGTAAATGCAATATTATCCAAGTATCAACCTCGTTTTCAACACTCACTCATCAATAGTTCATTTCAGTTCGAGTAAACGCGTGGAGTAAACAATTAATGGTCGTGTTGTCCTAAAGGGTTGCTGGCTGGCTAGCTGCTCCCACCGTTAGTTTTCCTTTCACTAAGGTAGTAGAGTTGAGTTAATAATGTATAACGACAGATTAACAGAGAGGCTGACCGTACGGTTCGGTAATCATTAATATGTAAAGAGATAAACGTGTAGTTATGCATAAGTTAGACGACTGTATCGTATTATCATACATGAAATACATTGTTTTCCGTATTGTTGGTAGTAGAGTATCTATAATAGTTTGTTTATATAGAAGGTGAGTGAACAACGATGTGACTGACATGGCATGCTGAACGGCAACTTTAACGGCGAGCTTCTATTGTAATGTAATGAATTGTATTGTATTACGTGGTGGTTATTGGCACTATTTGTATGCATGCATTAATTGTTATCCCATCAAAGAAAGAAATCCTAATCCTAATGCTATAACGGATCACAGAGCAAGACACCCAAGGTACAAACAAGAATAATACAAATAAACAAATGTAAAATAAAATAAAAAATATTGCAATAATAATAAATATGTACAAAAATATAAAAATAATCACTAATAATAGACATAAACTAAATACTAATATACAAAAAGTGTACGTCAATCGAATGCACGCTTGTGCTTGCTTTTCCTATTATGTTACATTGTCTTTAAACCTTAGGCAAGTGTAAGGTTAATGTTAAGGTAAATTGTAAGTAAAATAGGAAACAGAAACTGAAACGCACAACCCTCGGTATCTTGAAATTAACAAACGATTGTTAACTTTTGTAGAGGACGCATCACTAAAATCGAAACTTATGAATAATATGAATATAAAATTATCACAATCATTTTAATTCGTAGTTAAATAATAATTACGTTAGCTAGTGAAGTAATAAAGAGCTGGCGCGATGAGTGTATCAGTCTCGTTGTCGTTCGTTTCATTAACGAACGAACGAACAAACTCTCGTAAATATTATATGGACCATTCTGGTTCTGGGTATTACATAGCAGTTGTGGGTGGAAAGAGAAGAGAATTTTAATACCGAGGGCTGTTATCCTGCGCTGACAATTAATCTTTAATGGACTCCGCCCTCACATATTTGCTCCTTTCGTTTAAATCAATATCTAATTAAGAATTAATCAAGCGAACTGCTCATCCTTTGTTGCTGGCATATTATTGACAATGGCAAGTCAAAGACATTCCGCCTCCACACCTCTCCATCCTCAGCTCGTAGTATAATACATATAATCCTTATGTATTATTACAATACAAATTACGAAATAATCACTAGTATATTATACTAATAATTAGCGACGTCATTCTTTATACAACCTTATATGTACTCTCATATTTACTTAAATTAATTGTATGTACAACATAGATCGTGAAAGAATTAAAGGTTCTGTCTGTTTTTATGTTACAACTCTTGCATTCCTTCGTATTTGTTCTTCGTTCGCTTCGCCGCTAGCTAGCTAATGGCGGCTGTATTTGTGTTCTACTTGTTCTGTTCTGTTTGCACAGACGGGTGCTGTGCTGTATGCTTGTCTCTAAGGGCGGAGTCGTCGCTTTTTTGTATGCGCAAATTGCTTTTCAGCTAATTACGCTGCTTTGTTATTCATTCGTTTAAGCATTCATTACTTTAACTGTTACGTTTTTTCATTTCTATACGTTAGGTAAGATTGGACGGTTCTTATCATTCTCACATTTTAAAACATTTTTTGCTTCATTTCGCTTTGAATCTGAGTCTGTTTCTGTTTTGTTTTGTTTAGTTTTTGCTTTGAATCTGCTTTCCTTTGACGGAAAAAAAATCAGTCTGTCGAGTGTGTCACCTAAAATAAATAATGAACAAAATGTAATAAATTATTCATCCTCGTACTAGCATTCGTTCACACATATAGCAAAGTAGAGGTCGAAAAGTGTCTACCATTATAAAATCGAGCGCATACATAGTCTGTTGTTAAAGCATTTGCATATTGATTCCTTGACTTTCCTCAAGAGAGCGTTTAAATTATTAAGTAGTTCTCATTCATTAGGCTACCTATCATCATAAAGTATGTAGTTATGTATATATATAGTATGTAGGTATATATAATATATATGTACAAAAGTTATCATTTACTATTTAGCTTTTGTTTAAATTCTTAATTCTCATCAATTAAGTAATTATAGAAACACAGACAGACACACACTTTCCTCATTCAGCTGCTTTGCTTTGCTTTTCTTCTCTATAAACTACAACAGTACGTGTTATATTGTTTCTTCTTCTTCTTGTTCATCTGGTTGCATAAATATAACTAGCCATAGTTTTACAATAATTAATTTCTGTGTGTGCAATTTTGTCGTATTATCAGTCCGACCAAATATGGCGCCCAGCCACGGCGTCGTCCGCTTGTTCATCATCGTATAAATTTAAATATTCTGCGAACGGCCGTAGCCGATGCTCGTAGGCAAGCTGCTCCCCAAAGTACGCACGTAACTAATTATCCCTAAAATTATAAATTAGTTCAGCACCCATAAGTTCTTTCGGCAAAAATGCAACAACGCTAACGCAAGCTTTTTATGTCAGTCCCACACGCCCGTTCTCGGCAGAGTAGACGACAAATCAGACGAATCAAGCATCCGAATAGTGGTTGACGTCGTTGAGTATGCTGTTCTTGTGCCGCTTCGCCCGATCATTGTACTCGAGATCCTGCATGTGGCGGAAGCGCACAAATCCCTGCTCGTCGACGATCATCGTCTCGGTCAGCTGGGGATTATGTTGCTGTTGTTGCTGCTGCTGTTGTTGTTGC
>NBZA01002967.1:42292-62398 GCA_003054995.1 Aleochara bilineata
CCACGCTGCTGAAGAACCAGCAGCCGCCCCCGCAGTCGGCGGACAACATGAACGTGCACTCGATACAGGTGATGCTGGGCCTGCAGCAGGGCCACGATCTGTTCACGGGCATGGGCGGCCAGCTGGACTACAAGGGCTCGCCGCAGAAGCTGGACTCGCCGGGCATGCACCAGGAGATGGGGATGTTCAACCTGGAGAACAACAACGCGCCCCACCAGGTGGGAACCGCGACTAATGCCGGCGTGAAGCGCAAGAGTGACGATATCATGTTGCAGAACCAACAGAATGAGATCGGCACCACCACCACGTCTGGCAGTTCCAAAAAGAACGAGAAGAAAAAGAATGACAACAATGGCGTCAAGAAGAAGAAAACAAGGTAAAACCCAATAACTTAAAATCCATCACTTCAAACGTCAATTTTCACATTCGATTTGCTCTTTAGAACCACTTTTACTGCATTTCAACTTGAAGAACTAGAACGTGCATTTGAACGCGCCCCCTACCCGGACGTCTTCGCCAGGGAAGAACTCGCCTTGAAATTGAACCTGAGCGAGTCTCGCGTCCAAGTGTGGTTCCAAAACCGACGTGCCAAGTGGCGCAAACGCGAACCACCACGCAAAACTGGATACATCACCACGAACTCGCCATCCACAAGCATCACCGCCAACTTCAACAACGGGCTGGGCCCCTTTACCCAAAGCAACTCCATCAACTCCTCCGCAGCCGTGGACACCTGGAGTTACCAGCAACCCACCTATGACATTGGTCACTTGAACCTCATCAACTCACCCCCAAACTACCAGAACTTCGGGTCCCCCCAGGGGAGCTACAGCTACATGCTCAACTCGCACGACAGTCAACTCTTCGGAGCCCCCTTGCGAGCCCACGAGTACCCCACGCCAACCCTCGCCAATGCTAGTCCGCCACCAGGCCTGAACCGCGAGTACTCCATGCTCCAAACGCACTCCCCGAACGGGGACGAGCGTAAAACCGCTGATTATGTCAACCATCTAAGCAACGGCTCCCCCGAACGCTACGGCAATATCTCGCCCGAATACGACCCTGCTCTGATGCACGATGTCAACAAGCAAGATTACGATCAACGTATCATCAAGATAGAGCCCAACGGCAACCAGACATACGTCACTTTACCACCATTCTGATTGCTGCTTCAGTTCTGCAGAAAAGCGTAACCTAACCTTAACCTTAAATTACGTAAACGTGTGTGAATTCAATCGTTATTTGCCATTATTGTATATTATGATAGTTTGTTTTAGTCTTATTACAGTCGATATAAGTTTATACATAGTTAGATTTAAAATCAGCTAAGGCCACCAAAGTGCATTAAGCCAAACGGCGATTTCCCTCAAGAGGACCACCGTTTGGTAATAAATGTTAATCGTAGTATTGGATTACCTATCGAATTTGTACATAGAACTTTTGTATACCGTGTATATGTGCCATTTCTAATTAATAATAAGAATTTTGCAATGTGTCAACTTTAGTTTAAATTTATTGGCGCCACCTGTCAACGGAAACCTGCACTTGAGATGAATCGACGGTAACTTTACAGTTATGTGTTTTCTTTACACATCATCGCGCTTATCTCGGGCAACCTGTTGTTTGGTTTGTTTAAAACACGTTTGACAACATTTACACGATTATATTGCATTGGTTCGCATTCGTGAGTGAATGCACGTCACCGGCGAATTGCAACGGAAATATTACTCAGGCTCAAGTTCATTGATAACACAACACCTCTTACTGAGTAAGTGACTGTGCAGTGGCAATTGTATGTTAAAGATCTTGGCTTCAGGGAAGAATGCGGCAATTGAAAGGCAAAGTGAAGGAGACTGCGCGTGAAAAACGACAGCGCAAGAAGGAATTTGTTGAGGCTAGGAGTCAAATCTACACGGTGGTCTTACCCTGTCTATTGGTGATTTTTCTGTTGATTGTGGCGTACGTCTATTCGAAAACCCGGCCCAAGGAATACCTCGCTGATTAAGTGCGCAGTACTACGGCACTATGATAACACTTCAAGTATTGTATTAACCTCTCACATTCCTATATTCGCGACTGCAGTATTTTTATATAATATAATGTAAATTATTAAACTGGTTATGTCTAAACGTTAACAATGAAAAGTAAAATGCTCTATGTATGTTAAATCATGGATGACTGACCTTTATTGCATTTGTATCAAATTGTCCCATTGTCAGATTGGCACCTAATAAACACAAGGTTATGTCGGTATAGTAGCGCCACGAAAGTTTACGAATGGCAGTTGCATAGATGGTGCCACTGCCGTTCTCATTCAAAGTAAAGTTTTTGCTATTTTCATGCCTACCTGATAATTACCTGAGCAATTTGTAATATTTTGGAATACTAATAGATATAAGTCAGGATGGCCGAGCGGTCTAAGGCGCTGCGTTCAGGTCGCAGTCCACTTCTGTGGGCGTGGGTTCGAATCCCACTTCTGACAACTTTTTAGTACTAAACAAATTGAACAAAAGTTACTTAAACAAATTCATGTCGACCCAAACTGTGCTTCACCTACATAATTACTACTTTTATGCTCAAATTATCATTAGTATCTATGTCGAGTATGCAACTGTTATTTATATAGTTTTTCTTGGTTATTTTTAAACATGTACGTTGTTTAATTGTTTCTATACATGTGTATAACTTGTATAATTTTCCCCTACCGAAAATTGAATCCAATTTTGTTGATGTAGCAGTCCCTGTAGCGCAGTGGATAGCGCGTTGGACTTCTAATCCAAAGGTCGTGGGTTCGATCCCCACCAGGGATGGTAAAAGCGGGCACAATTTTTTGCAGTTTAATGAAGCAACAAGTGCACCTTTTAATACCGCATCACAATCAATAAATTTATCGCTATAATACTTAATATCTACTCGTTCCATGCGAAAGCAAGTCGTGCGCACTACCACATGTGACTTTATTTCGTCACATAGAAACTTACGTAACTCTCTCAGCATCATACCCGGCAAATTTAATCGAATTAACTTAACAAGCAAATAAACCGTGCACGTCCATAAACAAGAAGCATAAATAGTCCTTAGAATAGCCAAATGCTTCCTAATCAACTACCAGTGACCTAATTTTCTGATAATATCAAGCACCATCAGCCATACAAAGTGTACATACATTTTTACAGCTGCAGCGTGAAGAAAGTCAAATAATAATCTAACCTTGAAAATAACTCCTAAACAAAAGTCGTTAAGCAATTTTTATCATTTACGACTTGTTGTGTTGTTTATAGCTCGCCTCGCAAAATATACGTTTCTCCAAATGCACTGTTCATGTTCGCGCAAGTTGCAGTCGTCGCTGATCAGAATCAGCTTAGGGATAAGGAACACGAGGGTCCAATTTTTCAATTACCGCTTGGTTATTTCATCCAGATAGGTGGCAATTGTTCATATACAAAGTGTCGCAGTAATAGCAGCTTAACAAAAGCATACATCCCTAAAACTTTTAGTAGTACATATCTGCGTATTTATCTTAACTTTAACCCAAGATGTCTGCTTACAAGTTAACTTTTTGAGCCTCTAGGAAGACAAAATACTTCTAGAAGGATATTTGTCTACCTCATTATATGCAAAAAATATTATTCTCATTTCGACAGCGCTCATCATCTTAAGGAAATCTGAACAGTTCTAGTCCTGAACTCAAACTCACACAAACAAGACGCATCCAGTATTAAAAATAGCACTAAAATGTTCAAATTCAGTAATTAATCCCTTCAAAAATTAGACGTGCTTGTAAAAGCCTTACAATGTTCGAGCAAGAAGAAAGGTTTTTCGACATTTTCGACTATGTGGTATTCGCGGCCATGCTTTTGATTTCGGCATGGATCGGGGTGTACTTCGCGTGGTTCGCGAAGGTCAAACAAAACACGACCGCCGAGTACCTCATGGGCAGCAAGACCATGGGAATATTTCCGATATCAATGTCACTCATTGCTAGGTAAGTGCTGGGATGCATACGATTGCTTAATTAACCTAAAACTTCTTACGCTTTTTCACTTCCGACTTACGATGCTCTCTATTACTTAGCTTTTCAATGCACCTTCGTCGATATTCCTTGACTTCTTCCTCAATGGTCTTGCAATACTTCAAATGCCTCATCCCAGACTCCAAGTCGTCCTGGAATCTTATAACTTTCATCTCAATCTTGCGCAGATCCTCGTACTCGTGCGTCTTGCCAGAGTTTGCATTCGTTTGCGCCCATTGCTCGTATTCCTCAATCTTACGCTTAGTGCGACCTTCTTGGAATTCTTTAATTTTACGTTCGTTCTCAATCTCAACAAGACGTTTCGTTGACATGGCTTGAGCCTCCACTTCTGCAGGGTTCAAAGTCTCCCACTTGGATTTAACAAAGTAATTTGCATAGGCAAAATCAAAATCATGTTCTTTCTTGTCAAGTTTCTTCTTCATCTCCACAATTTCTCCTTCTTCCATCCCCTCAAGGCTGTTTTTAGTCATAGTTTCATCATTTTCCAAGGCATTTCCAAGCCTGTCATCGATTTTCTCAGAGAAACCTGGTTTGCTAATGATTTCTCCATCAATTTCTTCATCTTTCGCCGGAAATATAACATTTTCCAGTTTATTAAGGAACTCAAACGGATACAAACGCCACATTTCCCAAGCACGTACAACTTTCAAGATGCGAGTCTTCATAGCATTCACCAAGTTAACCTCAAGCTTCCCCTCGTATTCTTTGATAGTGCAATTCAACTCTTTCATGATCCAAGGCAACTTCTTCTCAAACAGATCGGCAAATGAATAGTTCCTTGTGAATTTCCCATTGTAAACTAAATCTGACACGAGATACAAGCGCGCGATTTGTTTGAGACCCCGATTCTCAAGTGAACCTTCCCCTTGAGCGCAAGAAAAAGAATCGGCCAAGATGCCAACGAGCTCTTTGGCACCCGAGAGTTTATCGAAACAAAACACCATCGCTTCGGCGATTGTACTACGCTCGGGCGTCAATTTTCTGACAATTCTGATAAAACTTGCCTGATCTTCATCCGAAAGCGGTGTATTCTTCTCCACTTTGGGTTTCACCTCCATGCCTTTGGTAAAATCTTGGATCACAGGCGGTATCCAAATCGATCCGTTCTTAAACATCCGAAAAGGCTTCTCACTCCAATGACTGGCGGTTTCCCCATTCATAAGCGAGAACAACTTCCAGCGGTAGTAGATGTGCTGCGGGCATTTGTTATCAAACAGAAACTCGTACAATGGATTGTTGATTTGAACATGCATGATGGATGCTTCGAAAAGTGGCCCTTCTCGGATGACAAATTCTATTGTGCGATGAATAAGCCCGAGTACCTTGCGGTCGAGAGGGATCGTAACGCGCACGATGGTGTTTTCTAGGTTAGGCTCTACTTCAGTGTTATCATTATCACATGGTGTGCCTTTTAGTTCCTCTTTGGAGTTTGTTATTGTTTCTGGTGAACTGTTAGTGCGTTGGGCATTGAAAGGTAGCCCACTCTGTGGAGGTGGTAAAAGAGACTTGACCATTTCAGGCGGGATAAAAATCGGCTGCGAGGGAATCAAGATGGGTTTTCCCCAGGATATACGCATATCTCCACGGTTTGCCAACTCTGAAAAGGCACGTTCACTGTCTTTGCGACTCATGAACCCCACAAATCCAATGTTGCTGCTACGACATCGATCTGGGCCTCGTGGCCACATGATTTTGACGCTTGCTAGAGGACCATACACACCAAATATCTGCATTAAGTCATGCTCGTTCAGTTTGGGATTCAAATGGGTTAGGAACAAATTGGTGGTGTTTTCAACATCGGCCAGGAGTTCCTTTTTCTTACTGGGTTGCAGGTGAAGAGGAATTAGGCCACGATCAAAGACGGTATGTCGCAACTGCAGCTCTTCTTTCAGCTGTTCTAGGTTAGATTTTGTCTTACTGGAATGCGAGGAATTGGTCAAACGGTTATCACGAAGGATTCTAACACATTCCATGGCTCGCTGATTAGTATCTTGGGATTGATGTTTCTGTAACGTTTTTGGGACATACATGCTTCCTTTTTCTTCATTTTTTTGAACATTTCCCGGACCTCCGGGGTTATAAACCCCTGATTTTATAAAGGGTTTGGCTGCAGATGATGTTTGGAAAGTGTTTATGAACTCTTGGAATGCAAACGCTGTTGCTTCGTCTTCTTTGTTGCGCTTTTCCTGTATCTTTCTATAGTTAGACATTTTCTTTTCTTTTCTGGATAAATTAATGAAGGTATGACTTAGTTATATTTCAGGGATAAGTATTCTGGGAATGCCTGCTGAGATGTACACGTATGGAACTCAGTTCTGGATGGTTTTAACGTCAGAGTTTTTGGTTGCGGTCACAATGGCCGTCGCCTACTTGCCAGTTTTCTACACGTTACAAATCACCTCCAGTTACGAGGTACGAATAAACAAATGTATTAATAATAAATAATATTGTTTGGTGTAGTACCTGAATTTGCGGTTCAATCAAACGGTGCGACTTCTTGGATCCGTTCTCTTCTTGCTGAAGATGCTTCTTTACATTCCAATCGTTATTTACGTGCCAGCACTTGCTTTCAGTCAAGGTACATATATTCCTACTCTATTAAAATAATGTATTGTATATTATTTTCTTCAGTTACAGGAATTAATTTACATTTAGTAACGCCAATTGTTTGTATCGTTTGTATTTTTTATACGACACTGGTAAGTACAAGAGATAACCTCAACTTTCAAAACTTTTTCAAACTCTTTCAACTCTCCGCGAGGGGGCAGACTTGTTCAGAATTTAAATATTTGTCAGTAACATTTATTTAATAACATTTGTCGTCTGATAAATGTCTGTTGGAAGCGAATATGATCGTGAAGATGTTATTGGAGTAAGAGATTCACAATTTTCAAGTCACATGGGGTCTCATAATCAGTCTCTGAGTACAGAAGACGATTTATTTCTTTTTCTCGTACTAACGCTGTCCCTGATTTTGTCTTTTATTGTGCCTTGCGCTTTAGTGTTGGCCCCAGAAGTTGTTCATAATAACATTATGCTGAGCATTATGATGATCATGATTCTTTTCGGTCATGTGTGGCATTTTCCAGTCAGAGATTGGCGATTCTTCTTAAGCATATTTCTTTCTGTATTCTTAAGGATCTCTAAAATAAACCACTAACAATAAGTAAAAAAGGTAATAAGTTATTACCGTTATATTAATGGGCTTTTAGGGAGGTTTAAAAGCTGTGGTTTGGACAGATACAGTTCAAACTGTGGTCATGTTTGGGGCGCTAATTGTCGTTGTGGTTTTGGGTACAATAAGCGCTGGTGGTTTAGCAGAAGTTTGGAGAATTAGTGATGAAGGTCAACGACTAGAATTCTTCAAGTAGGAGTTTGTTCTATTAATAAATTGTACAAAACTAACAATATTTGTTGTAGTTTGGACTGGGATCCCACCATTCGTCATACATTTTGGACTGTATCTATTGGGAATTACTTTGGATGGCTTGCTAGCTGTTCAATTAATCAAGCAATGGTTCAACGGTGTCTTGCGATGCCAACCTTAACCGCAGCGCGGATGTAAATAAGATTCCATGGTGTACTATTAACACTGATAATGTTTTTTATCTTATTTCAGAACCGTACTCATTTTGGTTATTGGCATAACCATTCTGGTATCAATGTGTTGCTTCATGGGTTTACTTATATATGCTTCCTATTACAAGTGCGATCCAGTTACACGTGGATCCATTGGCAAGTCGGACCAACTATTACCATATTTTGTTATGAAAATTGCAGACGCCGTTCCGGGACTTCCTGGTCTGTTTGTAAGTGGAGTTTTCAGTGCTGCCCTCAGTTCCATGTCCACCGGGTTGAACTCAATGACCGGAGTCATATTTGAAGACCTGATAAAACCAAACGTTAAAAAACCCTTGAGCGAGGGTCATGCTAGTCTGTTAATGAAAATTATAGTCGTCATCATTGGAAGTATTTGCGTCGGGCTGGTATTTCTCGTGGAAAAGATGGGATCTTTGATCCAAGCAAGTGGCAGCTTAGCCGCCATTACAGCTGGTCCTCTTCTAGGGATTTTTACTCTGGGAATGTTTTTTCCTTTTGCAAATCCAACTGGAGCCTTAACCGGAGGCTTGGTTTCTGGATCTTTAGTCGGCTGGATATCAATTGGTACCCAGTTAAAGATGGCAGCCAAGGAGATTGTCTTTCCTCAGAAGCCAATATCCATCGAGGGATGCAACCCTGATTGGCTGACAGAATTTATGAGTATATCAAGAGTATCCAAGGCACATGTGGCGCCTGCAGTGATAGAACAGGATGTTTTATTTATCTATCGCCTCTCATACATGTATTACACTGCGCTAGGAGCGTTAGTGGCCATCCTTGTTGGTGCCACTGTAAGCTACCTGACCGGCTGCAACAAGAATCGCACCATTGATAAGGATCTCTTATCCCCTGTTATTCATCGGTTTATTAAAGATAAACCTGAGGTGGCGTCGCCTCCAGTCGTCGTTGAAACAAAGTCAAGAAGAAGTCACAGTCACAAGAGTGCATCACAACGCCATCGCACTTCCAAAGCAAATTATCTCCATTTAAGCAAGTTGACAAATATCTTTAATTAATCTTATTTATTGTACATTTATCATTAGCAGCAAACATAATTAAAACCTGTAATTACAAGCGAAGGTATTGACTCGATTTAGTTTTGAATTTTAGTTACTTTTGTCTTACAGTTCATCCTGCAAGCGCACAATCTCTGGTGTCAATTCCACAACGTTTTCTGATGTTTTGGATGAAATAGCACGTTTCGAACGTTTATTAGCATTACTGGGATCCGCGTCTGTCAAACTTATGCGTGAAATTACTTTGGCAGACTCATTACTGTTTAAGTTCGCTTTTAGGACAATGTCTCTTGGTTTGCTGAAATCGCACTCGAGATTGAATGCCGCATCTCCGGGCATTATTAGTTCTTTGTCATGTTGAAGTACCAAGACGTTTGAATAAAGCAAACCTTTTTTCTTGGTGTCACATTTGTCAAGGTTGAATGAAATATTGAAAGATTTCTTGCTTCTTTGCGTCTCTACAGAAGAAAAACACTTTAAAACATTAATTCTTATCTTATAACAAATTATATACATATAACTAACCTGAATCTACAAAACAAGGTGAATCTTTGTTATGGAAGTTTCCACGTGTATAAATAACGCCGTCAAAGTTAACATTAGTTTCCAATTTGACGTGCATTGAGTTGGAACCGCATTTTAACTTTACACTTTTGTATCCGCCATCCGCAAGACCTATTTTCATGTCTTCACCTAAATTAGTCTCAAATATTTCTAAAATAAACAGAATTTTAAAAGAATTTTACATGAAAATATGTATATACTTTACCATTAGCAGCAACAATGCACAATATCAATTGAAAACTGATAACCAAAGAAGATGTAACACAAACCATTGTAAAATCAACACACAACTAACTGGTTAATATACGATGACTCAACTTGAATCAAGTTACGTATAGCCAGATGCTCAAAGAAATCGCAGGTGAATCAGGAAGAGGTGGATGAACTCTTGAAAGAAATTCAAACAAAAGTAGAAACTACCAATGCGCCCTCTACCTTCTCACCGCGAACAACTTTTGGTCTAACCTCTATTCTTAGTCGTAAAGTTACTATAGATTAGTCACAGATAAACAAATTCGGGCGTTGCTTTTTATATTAAAGTGCTGATTGAACAATTAGTGAAGTATGGCTAAGAATACATCTAGTTCTGCGTTTAGGAAAATTGACGTGGATCAGTATTGCGAGGATAACTTCAAAGAAGACGAGACTGATTTGGGCGGACCAACCGGGCCGGACGAGAATGAAATCATTAATCTCTTAAACAAATATCCTTTTCAAAGAAATATTCTTGTTATGTATTCATTAATTAGTTTTTTAAATTCCTTAACGTTGTCCACACAGGTCAACATGTTGAAGCTTTAAAATCAGTTTTAGCTAATGCTCCTTTAGGGTCAAAGAAGGAACATGCCAGGGTAAGTTTTTTCTACTGTCTGGACTAACAAAATTATAACAATATGGTGTCTAATTCAGGAACACGCTTTAAATATAACTATGAAGGTTCTATTGTCAATTAAAGCATCACAAATCGAAGAAGCCATTAAGTCCCTCGACGTTGAACTGGTTGATGTGCTCATGAAATACATCTACAAAGGTTTTGAAACTCCTTCAGAGGGTAGCAGTGGGCATTTGTTACTTTGGCATGAAAAAGTCTACAGTGTAGGTGGTTTGGGTTGCATAGTCCGGGTGCTGACTGATAGCAAACGAGCTTAAGTTACAAAAAGTTAAGAAACTGATGACATTTTATTTATATTCCGTATAAAACCTCTTGTATTGTATTATTATAAACAATTTGATATGAATGGTTAAAATAACACATATATTAAATTTGTAGCAATAACCAAAATTTACATTTTACATTTACTACTCTTGGAAAGGACACTCATCATGTCGCGTAACGAACATTTCAGCGCATCCACCATGCCATGAGTGCACGACTTTTGCGAGTCTTTGAACGAAGAAACAGCGAAGATAATCTCATCTTTCTTGGGATTATAGCAAATACCATAGCCGTCATTATCACTTGGGGCGTAACCCATGTACCCTTCAAACTTGGTGGGTACTTGACTGGTGGAAAGCAAGAATCTGGAAGATTTCACATATCCTTTGCTATCATAGAACGCATGGGGCTTTAAGCCTGCTTCAAGGGCTTCTAGCTTCAAGCCAAGAAGATGGCGATCAACTCCCTTACCATTAATAGCCTAGAAACCAAGCATTATTACACAAGACAAGATCACTTAAAAGGGCAAAAAGTCTACTACAAATTAAACTTACAGCCATTGTATAGGCTTTGTGTGCCTTTACGGCTTTTCGTAAAGCATCAGCTTGCACATTAACCTCACATCGCGAGTTCAACATCATCTCAGCGAAAGCCACGCTCTCACAGGAGCAAGAACGTATTGTCTCCGTGCGTCCGTGCAGAAACTTCCTCAGAGAAGCGGATTCATAATGCGCCGCGGGTTTGCCGTGCAACCTCACATATGCATACTGCATCGCCATCTGGATATAACTATCCGGGCTCATCTTATGTTCCTTGATGCAGTCTTTACCGTAATCCTCAAACTTGAATACTTTGAGGCTGAAATTTTTGATGAACTCGTCGATTTCTTTTTTAGCACACGCTATTGCGCTTTTCAGTTCGTCATTTACACAAAACGACAAAATACGTGGCACAGCATCTTGCATGTTTGCATCAGCAACGTCCTCAGACCCGCAATTTTTTATATATTCCTGGATGAAGTCGCCCATTGTAGTGACAGGCCCTCCTTCGGCAGGGGAATGTTCATAAGTAATACCAGTTTTTCCATCACAACTAACAACAAACTAAAAGAAACCAGAAAAAGTTAGTGGCATTTGTTTTAAAATGGCGTCGTAACTTTTCACATATTCACCTGTATGCACTTATCAAACCATCTGTTGCCCGTGTTATAGTCACTGCCACCCCCATGAATTGTCTGATGACCGGCCATAGTAAGGTAATTCTCATCACATTCGTTTGGCAGCTTTTTATCCAGACAGAGGACAAACAGCGCGTCTTGAATGTACTTCACACACGCTTTATTGCAAGGTATAGACATCAGAAGTTCGTAGTTTTTGGCCCATGTATCGCGATTCGTCCCAGTCAATATCCCAACAGGTTCAACACAGTTTTTCTTGGCATGAGCCATTAACCCTTCTAATCGGACCATCAATTGCTTACGACTTATCTTACAACCGCTTTCATCGTAGACGTCAAGTTTGTAAAACTGTAAACATTTGCAACAATTACAACATTTTGATCATTTTAAAGGCAAATTAGTTACATTATTATTGCAGATCACCACAATGTGGCAACAAGTAGTCCCATACTTAAGACAATCAACGTCTTTGCGTGGAATACGACAAGTGCCCATAATTTTGTAATACTGTTGCATATCTAGGCAATCTTTTCCCATCATTTCCGGTTTAATACCACCCATGTCTAGTTTATCCTTGAAAGTCAGTGCGCCAAGCACAACATCAGCCGCGTATCCCAAAAAGTCCTCCTCGCCCTTAAACTCCGTACATGCAAATGGCGTCCCTGGACTGGACCAGCCAATAAGGGAACTTCTGTATCCCAAGTATGCGACTTTTATCCACCAGTCGGACAACCAGTTCTCTGATTTACATGCGCGCTCCTCCAGCTTCTTTTGCATCTTGCATCCATCGTTACAGATGAAATCTTGTGTGATTTTAACCTGTTCGGTCAACTCGGAAGGCGTCAGAAGAGGTTTGCAACTTTTGATAAACCGCTCAACAGTGTCCTCTAGATTAGGCACGGGTTGCAGGGGTAATTTTGATTTCTTCTCAGAATATGCACGGATAAGGCTGTTTGTAGCGTAGACATTGTTTGTTTTCAAGAGAAGACGGTGTGAAATCTAGAAAAAAATCGATAAAAAAAATTCGTTTTTGAAAAATTCAAACTTACATTCGACTGCAGCAAGCGCAATAGCTTTGGGTGGATCATCTTGATATCAAAACCAGATCCCGGGATAGCCTTGTCTTCACTATTAGATTTTTAACAAATTTAGTAACAAAAAATTCGCCCGACCAAAAATATGAGGCGTGCATAAACGATTTTACCATGAATTTTGAAGATATGGTGGTTTACCTTTCTAAGATGTATGGTCGTGAAATTATCGCACTTTGACTTTCTGTCATCTCCACCTTGCTCCTAGATCCAATAATAGATTGGAAATATTAGGAATATCAGAACTCAAATCTTACAACATATGTGAACAAACAAACACCAAGGGAAGAATGAATTGTGAAAGTCACTTACATGGCGTTATGGTCCTCCCAGTCCAAAGGTAAACTTGTTTTATAGGCTTACTTTCATTTCTATTACGAATTCATTTAACGCATAACATAACCTAGACGAACATTAATTGTTGATAAACTTGATACATTCCTTTGAATAACGTCAACATGAATGAAGCTTATGAAATAATTATTAAAATTAATGAATGTAAATTAAAATATATATTTATTCTAAATTATTTGTATATTACACATACATAAAAATAATTAATGATCAATGATAATAAGCTCATCAATGCCCCAATCCTCGTATGAATTATCAGGAAGATATCTCCGTATAATGATGGGAATTTTACGTTGCTTCAATTCCTTCATTGCAATCTGAAGAGGGTCGGTTTCGCCATCCAACTCAACCATAACTGGAGCGCACATTGCAATCTGCAATGCTCTGGTCCCAAGCACCCGGGCCCGTTCATACTTCGTCATGTACTTTGTGGTAATCCTCTTGTTCTTCGGGACTCCACCGCCGGCTTGTCCAGGGGCTAAGATATCTATGTTATCACCTTCTTCTTCCGGCTGTTCTAACTCCTCGATATTTTCGTCTTCAACGTCGTCGTCGAATTCGTCCCCCATATCGGCATCGTTATCGTAGTCTTCGTCAGCCATGATTATATTTATTTAAGAACAAAAATGTCTTAACTTGTTTACAACCAACTTTTGCGTTAAACTGATGTATCAACAGAGAGCTCACAAAGTACAGGTTATGTTTTGTAAGATGCGCGCACCACGCTTGCGGTTCACAACACGCCACCTTTCTGCGTAACCGGCGACGAATAATTATTGTAATTGCATTTATTTCTGTGAATTTGTAGTAAATATGGCTGATACCAAGTTATCCGTGGATGAAGCAGAACTTTACGACCGGCAGATTCGTCTTTGGGGTATTGAATCTCAAGAAAAGTAAGAGTTATTTATTATAACCTAGCATGATCTGCATAAATGTATTTGTAGATTGAGGGCGGCAAATGTATTGTTAATAAATGTCCGCGCTCTTGGCTCAGAGATCGCCAAGAATATTCTTCTCTCTGGAATTAATTCCTTAACTTTGTTGGATGATGGTGTTGTTACAAAGAAGGAAATCGCTACTAATTTTCTGCTAAATGATTCTTTCCTAGAGCAGAAGATTGCTGAATCGGTGATTTTAAAGGCACAAGCATTAAACCCCTTGGTCAAGATAACTTCCGAAACTGCGAGTGTCAACAGCAAGGAAGCCAAGTATTTTGCGCAATTTACAATTGTTGCTGGCACAGGACTGAGCAAAGAACAAATTGTAAAGATTTCGTCTGCCTGTCGTCAGTACAATGTTAAATTTATATGCGGGGATATTTACGGCATGTTTGGGTATACAATATCGGATTTTCAAGAGCATCAGTATTACGAGTGAGTTTGTTCTTGAAACTTGTTTATTATTTAGAAAGTAAATGTGTTCTTTTAACAGGGAGCGTGTACAACTAGCTGGGAATAAAAGATCACATAGTGCTGGCATTACAACCACGAAAAAAGTAGCTGCAACTTTAAACTATCCCAAGTTAGAAGAAGTTTTACCACTGCCCGAGGAACCAGTTCCTTTAAAAAGAAGAAATGCTAACTTTTTCCTAATGCAAAGTACGTATGTCTATAATAATTTTAAAACAAATTTAATTTGTTTGAAATTTTCTTAGTTCTCTTAGAGTTTCAAGCAAAATTCAACAGAAAACCTGAAATAAGTACTAGAGAAAAGGACATTGAAGAGTTGAAACTTATAAAGCAGAAAGTATTTGAGTTATACTCGGCCAACCAGGATAAATTGAAAGATGAAGCATTCACATTGATATTTGGGGATATTGCACCAATTTCTTCTATTGTTGGTGGCATCGTTGCTCAGGAAATCATTAAAGCTGTTTCTGGAAAAGAAGTACCAATGCATAACCTATTTCTTCTGGATCCATTCACTTATGATGGCCGTGAAGAATTAATTGATACGCTTCCAGTTTAATCTCTATTTCTTACTTATTTATACCTAAAATTTGTAATTTACATAAAATATGATTTCATACAAATAATAATTATTTAAAAATTATCGGTAGAGGTCGTCGTTGTCGGCAAAACTGATATTTGACAACCTTGTTATGTCAAATCAAACGTCAATATGGCGGATGAGTGGTAGTGATCAGTGTGCTTTACGCCGATTATCTCATTGATTAAGATAATACCGCTTGTAATTATAGCGAATCTGCAGAGTGTATCCTTCTGGAGGTAAACCCATCGACAGTTGTGACTTGAACCACTTCTAAGCTTGCTGCAGTGCCGACGCCCAACGTCCGTGATCGACAAGGTTTCACCATAGTACGCCACACTGGGAAACATGGCCGAGGATTTCGATGTAGAGGCGATGCTCGAAGCGCCGTACAAGAAAGATGTAAGTAACGAGGGAGTAGCTAATCCTTTCTTTTAGTTACGCATAGTCGTAATAGTACGTAGCATATTTTGATATTGTATAGGTGATAGCTGTTTGATTATCGTGTGAACTTGCATAGAGTATGTAAACATACAGCAAAAGCCTGATACATAATCGGCAATGCACTGATGCATACTCTATGCACTGTGTTGCGCTAGCAATATGAACAGTGTACTCTACGTGTTTGTAATGATTTTTTATTACATTACATCGTAATTTTAATTTTAGACTAATGAGGTTAAAATCGGTCTCTTACGCCATCGACACGTTAACTGAAAAAAGTAAAGCCAACCAGGTACTGTTCAGTCACTATAATTTAGTTTTTAAGCAAATTAAGCATTTGAAAAGTATTTGTATTCAAATATCAAAATTTAATTGAATCAATTTGATTGTGGGAACAAATCACAAAATGCACAAGCAGCTGGAAGGAGATTGCTTGTTCAGTGATTGACCATTTTGGCTTCCCATTTGTATGTTTGCTCAATTTACTTACTGAAACTGAATTTGTTTATTATACTATTTAATATTGATGGTGATATACTGTGTAACATTGTTGCTGATGGGTACATTTCTCGCTTAGGGTTGTTGCTGTGGACAGACAGGCACTATGATCCCGACGCAGTTGTGTGTGTAGTGTTTCGCCTTCGAAAACAGTCAGTCAGCAGGCGGAAATCGCATAAAAACAAGCTAGGCGTCGCTAAAAAAAAGTACATACACTTTATATCCATTTACATTCTACTATCCAATACATTATTACATTACATGTGCATACAAATCCAGCCTAACACCAATCAACAATCATATCAATCATTTGCACACTCGATTTACAGGCGTACTTACTGCCGGACGATTCATGTTGGTTGTGGAGCCACACGAAACGAAACGAACCATACCGTTCAACCAGCCAGCCAGCAAGCAAGCAAATGAAAGAAAACATAATCAAACCAAAGCAAACCAACAAAACTCGCAAACAGTTTTTGTGGCGCCTGGTGTCTTATTGCGTGTGTTTTTTCAGAACATAATTGATTGAATCTCTGGATCAAGTAATACCCAGCATCCTTCCTCTAGTTGTGTTAAGTCTGGACGACGGTAAGTCTAGTCCCGACTAGACGTCGAAACATTAAAACATTATTTAATTCAATACGCGGCTCGCGCGCAATTCTGCAATCAATCCACTTCGCCAGCACGCCAGAAGCGAAGCGACAGAGAGTACAACAACCAACAAGCGGCCCCCACGAAACTACTACGTGTCTATTTGTTATGAATAATTTCTTACTCTTACTTTTGTTGCTGAGAGACAGAAAGAGAAAGAGATGGATGCTTTTGTATTGCGCGGCGCCCAGCGCCTGGAATATCAAAGCATCCGTATGATGATGAAGGATTTATTGATCAATTTGTGACATAGTTTCGATTCATTTGATTAATGCGTTTTTGTTTTCGCACATCCCTTTGTCTGCGCCGCCCCCTCTTCTCTACTTCTTCACACATCACAATTGCTGTTGCTGTTCATAGGACGAGATTGCCAATTCAAAGCATAAGGAAAATGGCGGCACAGAAAACAATAAACGACGTTCAACCGAGTAAGTTTTCAAAATGTAAAAACCTTTAATTTATGTCTGTTTTAATCACAATTTTATTGTAGGAGGTCCAGGAAGAGTAGAAGCAAATCAAGGGATAGGGATCGGAAACGCAGCAAGTCGAAGGAACGCAGACGGTCGCGCGACAAGAAGCGCAGCAGGTCGCGGGATCGTCACCGAACGTCGAAAGACGGACGCCGGTCGCGCTCGCGCGATAAGCGCAGTCGCTCGAAGGATTACGGTAAACGCGCGTCCAGCCGGTCGCCCAGAGATCGCAAACGCCGCGCAAGTCGGGACCGCGATCGTAAGCGCTCCCGCTCGCCCATTCACAAAAAGCGCTCTGCCTCGCCGCCGTCCATCAGATATCCGTTCCCCAAAAAGGGGCGCTCGCCAATTGGTCTCGGCTATAATCGGTCGGGCTCTCCCTTGGAGGAGTTGTGCCCCGAGGAGCGTGATGCGCGCACTGTGTTCGTCATGCAGTTGAGTCAACGCATTCGCAACCGGGACCTGGAAGACTTTTTCAGCGCAGTTGGGAAGGTTCGAGATGTTCGGATGATCACATGTAACAAAACGCGGCGGTTTAAAGGCATTGCCTATATTGAATTTAGGGATCCGGAAAGTGTTACCTTGGTAAGCATTAAATAATCAACTATGAATATAATTATATTTACTATAATTAAACAATTTAAATTTTGCAGGCTCTTGGTCTGTCGGGTCAGAAACTACTCGGAGTGCCTATTATTGTTCAGCACACGCAAGCCGAAAAGAATCGGATGGGCAATGCCATGCCCAATCTTATGCCGAAAGGAATGACTGGCCCAATGCGATTGTACGTCGGGTCTTTGCACTTTAACATCACCGAGGACATGCTTCGCGGGATATTTGAACCCTTTGGGAAGATTGACAACATTCAGTTAATCATGGATCCAGAAACGGGGCGCTCCAAGGGCTATGGGTTCATAACATTCCACAATTGCGATGATGCCAAAAAGGCTCTGGAACAACTCAATGGCTTTGAGCTGGCTGGGCGGCCAATGAAGGTTGGCAATGTCACTGAAAGGCTTGACCTGCAGCAGCAGGGGCCATCCCTGCTCGATTCTGATGAATTAGATCGCTCGGGAATTGACCTCGGGGCGACGGGCAGGTTGCAATTGATGTTTAAACTTGCAGAAGGGGCCGGCATGCAGATTCCGGCACCGGCAGCCAATGCATTGAGCATGGCCACGGGGCAACCGGTGGTGCCGCAAGTGCAACAGACCACGACGCCACCTATCGCCACTCAGTGTTTCATGCTTAGCAATATGTTCGATCCCAGCAGCGAGTCGAATCAGAACTGGGATATTGAGATACGCGATGACGTTATTGAAGAGTGCAATAAGCATGGCGGCGTGCTGCATGTCTACGTGGATAAAGGATCTCCACAGGGCAATGTCTACGTCAAATGTCCCTCCATCGCTACGGCCGTTGCATCGGTGAATTCATTACATGGCCGGTGGTTTGCCGGCAGAGTTATCACCGCTGCCTATGTTCCTCTCATAAACTACCATTCTTTATTCCCAGACGCAATGACGGCGGCGCAACTGCTGCTACCATCGAGGAAATGAACGAATTAGTTTAGGCGATTATGATTCAGAAGTATCGTCTATTTTAACAAGAATTGAATTTCCTAAATTATGGTCTTCAAATTACAAAGCCTTTTTTGAGAAGAAGGTATTCTCAATAATCAATATGAAGATCAAATGGAGATTTGTGAATATGCTTATGATTTTTAAGTTTTGATTATTTCAAAGTGGAACTTCAACGACTTCTGAGAGGAGAAATTGCGACAACCATCGCAAATTTGTAATTAACTACTTCTATTCGTTAACTATAATATACTGTACTGGATAGTTAGAATTATTTGATATGTACAACATGATTTAATTAATTAGCACTTTGTTTCATTATCATGTGTTGACTCTCCTGAATATTCAAACAACGCATTAACTTGTCCGTGAAATTGCGCACAAATGGGATAGAAATAGAGCATTTTTAAGCGTGCGCCAGTGTGCAGAGCAGAAACCTGCGCCATGCTGCTAATCTACCTACAGCTACGTTTTCTATTCGTTAATAATTTCGCCTGACTTCGTGCGCTTGCTGTTTGCCCGCAGGTCGCGACTGTTGCACGATTCTGCTCGCTTCCCAGCTGCAAGTCTGCGTGTGTGGGTTTGCGTTGTGCGTGCCTGTGCATCTGTGCAGTGCAGTGTGTTCGCATCCGTCTTACGTCCACAAGCCACCTCGACGTCCTGCAGGTAATTCTTTACGTATATCGCAGTCTTACCTGCAAAGTTCCTGCTTCCTGACTCGCATGCCTGTGGGAGCAACCATTTGGGTACAGTTCTCCGTAGGCTAAGTTCGCGTTAAGTAAGAGGTTTTTTCATCTCGCTCGCGAATGAGTCACCGACTTTTTGTAACGCGGGCCCATTATGCGTTTCATTTTGGCGACGTGCGTGCCTTTTTTGGCTGAATATCCATCCGTTCATTGTGTTGCAGTGACGCTAGTCCCGTTCGCCGAGTGCACGATTGCTGCTCCAGACAACCACAATGTCGCTGGGCATCTCCTCCAGGTTGAAGTATCCCAAGCAGCAGAAGCAGCACGAATTGATCAAGTCGCACAGTCAGGCACAGATCCTTGCCAACAAACTGAAGCAGGATGGGGTCATGTCGACTGGTAAGCATTACTAGCAGAAAAACAACGTGTTTGTATTTACTTTCGTGTATATTTCTAGTGGAAACCGTCATGCAAGCTGTTGATCAAGTCGCTGCATTGCTGGCATCTCCCAAAATTGATCATAGCATCTCATACAAAGACAGTATTATTAATTTGTGCCAACATTTGAAGGTGATAACCTTACTTTTTCAAACTCTTTCGAACAAAGGCGCTGATGGTGACGGTGTATGGTTTACAGGTATATGGCGCTTACCTGGATATTCTGTACCAAGATCAATTGAATCGTGCGTTCGTCGTCTTCAGGAATAGCTCGCAGGACGATGCTCGACTAGACTTTTTGTCTAGATTACATTTACTCGAACTTATTGAACTCCGCGCCAATGATTGGAAGGGCT